>SKCR01022825.1:0-57586 GCA_019454045.1 Zanthoxylum bungeanum
CGCAACATAATTGTACCTTATTTATGCAGAGAATCTGTATATTTTCATCAACCTTTCATCAACTTTTGCTTCCTTTTATATGGAGGACAAAGAATAGTTGTATGGGAATATTCAACGGATAAATGTTTTTTTTTTTGCATCTATTTAAAAAAAAAAAAACTTGATTTTGCAAGGTCAAACAAATATCTAACTTATAATGTGAATAATTTTTTTAAATAATAACAAACAAATCTTGCATCCACAAACTCCTTATCCTCAAAATCACATGGAAGATCAGATAAATATAAGATTATGTTTGAATAACGAGAGACCTCTAACATAAGTTTGAAAAGGTGAAGCATGAGTTGCCACTTGCCTATAATTTGCCATAATTTATTAGAATTAAAAAAAAAATTGACAAAAACTTTTCAACAAGATATAGAAAGAAAAAAGCACAATGAGAATTGCAAATATCTCTCGATTTGTAATATTTATGGTATTAGAATAAAAAATAAATAAATAAGAGCTTATTCCCCAAATAGGAAAACTACACATAAATTTCACTTCAAAAATAAAACCTAAAGGTTTTTTTTTTAAGTTACATTTTAGAATATAATAGAAACACTGATAAATACAAGTCTATTATGTCAATAGAAACTTGTCAAGGCATATCAGAATTGAAGTGTGAAAATCTGAAAACCAAGAAAATAGCTTTATATTCACAAGGAGACTTCCAGCCCAAAAGTTTGACCGGCCAATTTAACTACATTATCTATTTACCTGTCGGCATTATTAACTTAAGAATCACACAATACAGAGTACAGACAAATCTTGACTCGAGAGCTTTATACTCTTTTCAATAATTGCTATCTAAGTTTCAATTTTCATTCTATATTTGATTATCTGATAAACTAAATGGGCCCACGCAACTAAATTTATTTTTAATTGTAAAATCAAATCAATCAGAAAATCAATCTTGATAAGAATGTGTGGATTAACCTGTAACCACCTAATGAAATGGCAATAGAAATATGCAAGTATGAAAAAGGAAAAGAATCCCGACAAAACAGGAAAGAGATGATAAAATTCCAAGTGAGAATGAGACCGCGGATGGATAAATGGATAATTTTTTATAATCATTAGTTGATTGGGTCGGATAAAGATATTAACATCCGCGTTCAAATAAAAATAAAATCTCTTGAATATGGAATCACAAAAGAATCAAGAAATATGTTGAGAACGGATAAATTATAATATATATATATATATATATATAATAAAATCATCTTCCATCATACTCTACTCGTAACCATTCATTTCAAAGAGCTAACAACAAACTAAATAAGGATACACGTTAATTATATGATACTGGCAAGCGCTTACCATTGCACCACGTGAGTCAGTTTGTTTCAATGATTTAACCTAATTTTTTTTTCTTTTATAAGAATACTCATAGATATATTCTTAATTATACCCATAAAATTAGGATACAAATTTTTAAAGTATCTATTTTTAAAGCATAAATTATTATTGTTCTTTATGTTGATAAATCATTTAACCAAAAATTTAAGCTAAGATAAGCGTCTAACAATTGTATTAAAAAGATAAGTCGTAACATGTCCTTTCACTAAAAATATGGACGGAGGCTTGAGATGAGATTGTAGATAGGATTGGAATAAAGTTTGCACGTGAATGGAAATGAATTTTTTTTTTTAAAGATGAAAATTAATCATATATAAAATATAATAAAAATATAATTACACGGTTATAAAAATTTGAATATAAATTTAGAAATCATAAGACTCAAGTTTAGTTAGGATAAAATCTAACAACATAAAATAATATATGTACTATGTTGATCGGTGCGTAATCACACGCGTATAACGCAAGCGCACATATCGTTCAAGTAGTATAAAAAGTATCGATCTCACGAGGACTTAATACCTAAGCTATTAATTAATGAAGCCAATTTTTTATAAGTATCTAATGGATTGATTGTTTGAGTGGGTGGTGACTTTAAACTTAAAATAGAAAATAAAATTGTGCAAAAGGAAATTGAGGAAAATTCAATACTATTAAACTATCCAGAGTTGTGAATTTTTCCAATATCTTTTTAAAAGATGAAGTGGTTATTTTACGTTTGTGTAATATATCGGTTTATTAACCTGGAACACGAAATTATGCAAAAGCCTCTTCCAATGGTCAGATACAAATACCCAATGTAACTTAATTAATCATATTCCTATGTCAACCAAGTTATCTGAATTCATTAAGATTAAGTTCCAATTATGGCTACCCCCGCCCGACAGGTATATTCCTATCATGTAAGGAAATCTATTAAAGAGTTATTTATCCTCAAGGAAGATCGTGGGCTATTGAGTCTAGGGTTTAAACCTAAAATCCATTTTCCAAGTTCATTTCAAGTTTACCGAATCAATCTTATTAATGGTCAGTTAACAATAAGCATTAAGACTAAGGCTCAATAAATAAACTTTTATATTACCCAAACCATAAAATAACCCCTTACTAACCAGTGATATTGGAATTCATCACAACCTCAAATAACTAACTTAGTTACGACACATATTTACGGGCAGTAAAAGCTTAAATAAAATAAAAGACATAAAGTAAATTGCTGGAAATTAAATACTGAAAAGTAAATGACGGAAAGTAAATGCTGAAAATTAAATACTGAAAATTAAATGCTAAAAAGTAAATTCTGAAAGTAAATTGCTGAAAAGTAAATGCTGAAAGTAAATTGCTGAAAAGTAAATGCTGAAAGTAAATAAAGTAAAAGTACAATAAAAGAAAATACTAAGGTAAAATGATTCACTTTTATTACTTTTATTTTAGATATCTCCCTTAATATAATATATTAACTTTACATGATAATTACCAACCATCCATATAGGCGGTTGATAAGTGTGATTTATACTCACTTATTCTGGCATCATTAGCCAATTATTTTGTTATGTTTCGTGCCATTTAATGTCATTTATAGTTTATTTTATGTTTCATTTGTACGAGCATTAATACAGGGATATTGGGACATTTGCACGTGTTTTGGGAATTTTTGGAAGCACGGGACGAGCACGGGAGCACGGGATCAGAATTGCAGCATTAGTGAAGAAAATTTCACTGGCGTCGTGGCGCCAATCACCAGGCGCCGCGACGCCTCACAAGTTCCATACAGGAAACCCGAGAATAGGGCGCCACAACGCCATGATCAAGAGCCAATGCGCCTTCAAGACCAGCACTCCAAGCCCAGAGCCGCGGCGCCTGCGAGCCTGCACGCGTTCCATACACATTCCAGAGAGACTGGCGCTGTGGCGCCAACTTATTGAAGCCACGGCGCTGTGGGAACTTACACGAGCAATCCGGAAAACTTGTTTTAGGGTTTTTAAAATGTATTATGACACCAATGCTCTATTATAAATACATGACTTCATCCAAGACTTAAGGAGAGGCTAATACACAGCACAAAACACAGAAACACATATTTTTAGAGATCCAAGGAGGAGGATTGAAGAGCAACAAGAGGAGACGAAGGCGGTGACGTCCGAAGAGGAAGAGATTCAATTCGGGTTTTATCATCTTATTTATTTCTTAGAACTCTAATAATTTCCATTAGATTTATGACTTGTTTATCATTGTTTTTATCTGTTGTCATGAACTAAACTCCTTAATTCAGGAGAATGATGTAACTGATTCTTGAACCCTGTATTGTTTGCTAATTTTGTTATGAAGTTTTATTGATTTATTTACATTCTTTTGAGTTTAATGCTTTGTGTTTGCTAGCCACAAATATGATGATATATGTTTGAAATATATCACTCGAGAGAGGGGATTTTGAATAGATCTAGAGAATATGACCTAAGATTTTATAGAGTTCAAGAGAATCTGTAGTTCATTTGAAGTCGTTAACATAGAATCAAAAAGCGAAACGAGTTGTTATCTGCTAGATTTTTATAGAGATATCGAAATCTGTAGTTGATGATATTTTCACTCGGCACTCGAGAGAGGGAGTGGATATTTTAGGAGTTTTGACTTATAAACAATATAATTGAACATGGATTAATTGGCATGACAAATACATAGGTGACAGCTAGGTGAAATCAGGATCCATAATCTCTATCGTATTAGTTCCTCATATTTTATTATTTTTATATTTTATTTATTTAAATAAATCTTTGTTAATTATCGTCTAAATAAAGTTAGGATTATCAATTGTAGTATTTAGTGCGAGTTAACACAATCTATGTAGGTTCGATACTCTTCACTCATATTTATACTAAAACTTGACATCGTACACTTGCGGTACGATATAAAATATCGCAACAAGTTTTTGGCGCTGTTGCCGAGGATTGTTCGTTTAATTTACATTAATACTACTACCAAGTAATCTTAACTTTAATTTAGAATTTTTTTATCTTTTATTTTTAGTTTTTATTTATTTATTTATTTTGTTTATTGATTTTTTCTTTTGGTGCTTCAGTGAATGCGGAAATCCACAAGTCTCAACTCGCTCCTGTTTGATCCTGAAATAGAAAGAACAGCGAGAAGACTAAGGAAAGAAAGGAAAATTGAACAAGAAGTAATGGCGGCTGAAAATAGAGAAACCAACCCACGTTAGGTGGCAATCAGAGATCACTTCAAGCCTGTCATTGATGATACATATTCTGGGATTGCCTATCAACCAATCAACTCCAATAATTTTGAGTTAAAACCTGCATTGATCAACATGGTATAAAGGAATCAGTTTGGGGGTTCAGCTGTAGAGGATCCCAACTTACACTTAAGGATGTTCTTGGAGATCGCAGATACCATAAAGATAAATGGCGTGAGTAAAGAGGCTATCAAGCTACGCTTATTCTCATTCTCTTTACGGGATAAAGCGTGAGATTGACTTCAATCAATGCAAACTGGGAGTATAATGACATGGCAAGATATGACCACGAAATTTCTTGAGAGGTTTTTTCCACCTGCTAAATCAGCTCAACTGATGGCAGAAATTAGTATATTTAAGCAGCTGGAAACTGAGACTCTATATGAAGCATGAGAGCGCTTTAAGGATATACTACGAAGATGCCCACAGCATGATTATGCAGATTAGGTCCATATTCAGTTGTTCTATAATGGGCTGAATGGTTCGAATATGACTGTGGTTGATGCAGCAGCTGGGGGAGCTCTATGTAAGAAATCAATTGAGGACACCTACATTATAGTAGAAGAAATGGCCATTAACCATTATCAATGGCCAAGTGAACGCGCTACGATGACCAAAGTGGCTGAAATATATGAAGTGGACCCTCTTGTGGCACTTACAGCTCAGATTTCCACCTTATCTACTCAAGTAGCAACCCTGAAAAATCTACGAGCACCATCTATTGAATCATCGGCAGCTATAAATATGCAGTTATTGGAAGGAGAACCAAACTTTGAGCAAGTCCAATATGTGAACAATCAGAATTTCAACAGCTATAGGTGAAATCTTATGCCTAACCGTTATCATCTGAACCTGTCATATGCTAATACAGAGAATGTCTTGCAACCCTCATCAGGCTTCCACTATCAAGGAGCTGAGCATAAATCTTCCTTAGAAGATTTCATGAGCACGTTTGTTGCTAATACTTCAGCGAGGTTTGAGAAGAATGAGTCAATGCTAGACAATATAGAGACACACATGGAAAATATCGGGGCAACAATGAAGTCATTCGAAACACAGATTGAGCAGATTACCTTATCCATGACCAAGCAGCAGTAAGGGGTATTTGGATAAACTGCCACAGCTACCATGCTATCTTTTTTATGACAAAACAGCCAGTGGATACAAAAGAAGAAGTTACCATGACCACCATTTGGGTGGTTGCGTCTGGCTGAATACGTTAAACTTAGCGCTAGCGGGGAGGCAACCCTTGCATTTATTTATTTTTATTTTTAATTTTGATTGTTATTGTGTGCTATTGTTTATTTATTCGTTTTGCATGCTATTTATGCAGGTAGCATGAGACACACAGCGCCCGCGCAACCAAATTCTAACCAACAGGAGCTTGATCAACTCCATGCACAGTAGTGTTGTTCCTCACTCTTGTTCTTTACTTTTTATCTTACATTGAGGACAATGCAAGTTTTAAGTTTGAGAGTGTGTGCTTGTTGTTTACTTGTTATTTATTTATATATATATAAAAAATTGTTTTTAGTTTTTGATAGTACAACATAAATCCTATGATGATACTGGGTGAAATTTTAGAAACGATAAGTGCCCAATTTACTTTTATCTGATGCCTTGAGTAGTTGATCTATGTTAGACTTGTAAGCACTGAATTATAGGTTTTAGTAGTGAAAACTTAAGTAGTTGACAATGTGACTAGTTGAAGAAATTGCATGTCGATGAATGACTGTTTGCTTAGATGTCTATCTTGATTTACTAGTGTTATGAAGTGTGGTATAGCTAAAAAAAATGTCTCTAAGGAAAGAAATTAAATCACCTATAACCGATAAACATGAAGCTACCCATGGGCGAGTATTAAGACTACCATGAGGAGAAATGCTACCTTAAATGGTAGGTATGTTGATGAAAAAGAAAAGAAAAGAAAAATCATACCATACTGAGCACAAAATAAAGCAATTACAGAGCATACTTGAGATATCTAGGTTGGTTTGACCCATCGATCTCAATTTTTAAACGAAATCATTGAGTTGGCTTACTTAGGATCAAGCTGTGACTGAACCTATACACACACACTGTGAGTCTGGCTTAGATAATTTATTCAAGAACTTAGATTTGAGTCGCAATTACGTACTTTGAAGGTTCTTTAAATTCATTTATAAGCTTTCTTTGAGGACAATATTATGCATAACTATCATGATTATTTTGTTTGGTATTATTATATTTTTGCATGATTGCATATGTGTGAATGAAGTTTGTGGGTGTCGTCTCTGTAAGCCCTCACGAGACTATAACTCGTCCACTAGGTCCGCCTAGGGGTTTAAAGGCTTGTTGCATACGCTAAATGCAATCGTGATCCATACGAGAGTGGCTTAGTTAATTTGGTAATTTTTATTTGTTAATTTGAATTTAGTTCTTATTTTTATCTTTTGCTCGAGACTAGCAAAATCTTAAGTTTAGGGGTGTTTGATAAGTGTGATTTATACTCACTTATTCCGACATCCTTAGCCTATTATTTTGTTATGTTTCGTGTCATTTAATGTCATTTATAGTTTATTTTATGTTTTATTTGTAGGAGCATTAATACACGGATCTTGGGACATTTGCACGTGTTTTGGGAACTTTCGAAAGCACAGGACTAGCACGGCAGCATCAGGATCAGAATTGCAGCATTAGTGAAGAAAATTTCACTGGCGTCGTGGCGCCAATCACCAGGCGCCGCGGCGCCTCACAAGTTCCATACAAGAAACCCGAGAATAGGGCGCCATAACGCTATGATCAAGAGCCACGGTGCCTTCAAGACCAGCACTTCAAGCCCAGAGCCGCGGCGCCTGCGAGCCTGCACGCGTTCCATACACATTCCAGAGAGACTGGCGTTGTGGCGCCAACTTATTGAAGCCACGGCGTTGCGGGAACTTACACCAAATCCATTATTAATTGTTCCACTAATTGCTCCACCAAATCCTCCACTAATTACTATCATGTTTGGTGGAAGTTTGACTATTTTTATTATTTATTATTATTATTATTATTTTTGCTTTGAAAATGACTTTAATAATTACGCATAACACACTTATAGATGTTTCATCAATTTCGGTCATGAAATCTTCAGAATTCGAAATTATTTTGTTCTTAAAAGCTGTAGATCTTTGAGTCTTAATTAATATGGAACTTGAATCAGCTCAATCCAATATCGGAGTAAAAAATTATGCCCAAAATACGATAATTACGTAAAATTAGAATTTCCGAAACTGTACTTCGTTAGAACGCCCTTTCAAGTTTCCAATCTCCAAAATTAATATGTCAAGTCCAATTTTTGCCCTTATTTGACCCATATTTCGTCCTAAATGATTCCATTGAGTCCCAATATTATTTTATCTAGAAAATAAACTAAAACACATCAAAGCGTTCATCAAACCCAAGAAACTAAACAAAATATTAAGTAAAAGGGGCGATAAATATTGATATATTTTCCGCTCATCACACCCTCAAACCTAATATTTTTCTAGTCCTCGAGTAAAACAACAAAATAAAATACAAGAAACAATTAAAATTAAACTAAGCCACTTTCGTAGGGATCATATTTGCATTTAGCATATGCAACAATCCTTTAAACCCCTAGGTGTCCCTAGTGGACGAGTTGTAGTCTCGTGAGGGCTTACAACAACGATACCCACAAACGTTTGATAAAAGTAAAAAAGATAGTAAAACTAATGCACACAAAAGCAAAAAGAAAAGAGAAAAGAGAATAAATAAGTTAGTGACTAAACATGTGAAACTTCTTATCCAAGTTAATAGTTGTTTTATTTCTTTCTATATTACCGAATAAGTGAATTCTCCGATTGTTTTTACCATTCTTCATATACACAACCAACAAAATATCAATCAACTCATTTTGCCCACAATGGTCACAAGTGTAGTTGAGAAGAGAGTAATATTTATGTCCTAAAGTTATATCAGAATTCACACATTTTTTAAAGCAATGAAATAATTTTTCTGATTTTTTTTCTGATTTTTTTTATTTATATACAATATATTCCATCCATGTAACGAGCTTTGGGTTAGTGACTCCCAAACCAGTTGGTTTTAGGGCACTAGGTGTTAAAACACCCCTACGGACTTAATTACTCAAATTTCTGATATAAATGTATTTTTTTTGTAACATCTTCGATCCATGTAACTAGTGTTGGGCTAGTGACTCCCAAACCAGTTGGTTTTAGGGCACTATGTGTTAAAACACCCTTACAGACTTAATAACTCGGATCTATGATGTTTTTTTTTTATCCCATCGCTTTTTTAGGCGTTTCCTCAATTTAAACTAGAGCACTGAATATTACAAACTTTTCAATTACATCTCATGTCCGTATGTTACCATGCATATTGATAATATCTGTCAACTGAGCATATGAAGATCCATTTTAATCAGTTTTAAGGAGAATTCACAAATTAAATAATTCAAAAGGAAATAAACAAAAATTAACTTGTTCCGAAGTAGGTTGAGATACGTCTCAGGAGTGGAAACTCCTTACTCGGCTATCTCTTACACCAATTTTACCTGATTAATCAAATTAAAAACACTCAAAAAAATAAAATATTTTTTGATTTTTGTAAAAAAAAAATTAATTTTTTTTTGAATTTTTCGAAAAATTTTGGACTAAAAATAAAAACAAGAAAATAACAAGATACTAGTCAACTATTCCCCACCCATAAACCTAAATGAGACATTGTCTCTAGTGTCTTAAAAAGTAGAAGCTGAGTTTAGAAGATAGTACTTGGTTAGCTGAATTTCTACATCTAAATGAAAATTAAAGGTGAAGATCCATATTTATCCGACGCTTCTTACCACGATCATCATCAGACCATTTTATCTTGGAAATGATAGGGTCAATTTGCGGTTCAAAGGCTAAGATTTGATCAATTAAATCTGGGGCACTTCTAGCAGTGAAAATGAGTTCTTTTAAAGATTTTGACACGAACCCATTTCTCTAGGCATCATCAAGAAATACACAAAGAAAATCATAAAATTCATCCGTGTTAAATAGTCCAATTGGTTTCTGGTGTATGTTCAAATTCGCCCAAGATAGCACTGTAAAAATCTCCTCCAATGTGCCCAAGCCACCTAGCAAAGCAATAAATGCATCAACACGATTAATCATTTCTACCAGTCGTTCAGACATACCTAGCACAATCAGTTCCTCTCCGTTTGATGGTCCAATCAGATTTGCCTCCGCCAAGGGTTTTGGGATGATTCCCAGAACTTGACTGCCTCCTTGATGTACAGCCTTTGAAACGATCTACATTAGTCCAAGACTGTCTCTGCCATATACTAGGTGCATATTCCTTTCAGCTATGACTCGACTCAATTCATGTGTTGCCGCTACGTATTCTAGTTTAGTACCAACACTAGTACCACAAAAGACATAAATATTTACAACTCGTCTTCTTGAAGTGGCTTCCATTTTTATGTATTTATTTCTCAACTCTGGATGCCTCCAAGAGTGCAATGATGAGTTGAATTTATAGAACTTGAAAAAGGGTGAGTAACAATAGGACTAGTATCTTCCAAAGGACGATTAGTAGCAAAACAGTAAATCATGAAAATGTCAAAAAGTCTGGATCATGTCGGAGAAAATAACAAAACAAATCACAATTATTAGGAAAAGACAAAGAGATATAATATTTACAAGAAAGTAACAGCTTGATTGACGTCTATGCGTCAGAGACAAGCTTTCCATCCAATTTTCTTATAAATTGGCAAATAGGGTCTTTTTGAGTTAGATTCCCGAGACTTAACTATTGTATTTCTTTACGAAATTTTGTATATAACATACGAATTTCATGATACACATATCCATTGGGATGAATCTTAAGATTCTTATATATGTCATCCAAAGACTCATTACTCAAGCCATCCCTAATGAATTTAATTTTATCTTTACGGTTATCAGACACCATTACTAAAGAACGACAACGAGTATTACATGTCATGCGAGCACATTTGTAACAAACATCAATCTTTTTAGCTCTTCTCTTTTTAGCAAAGGTGCTTCTTCCTAAACCAGACAGATGTGAAATAAAAGAGTCAGAAGACTCACCTGCCAATCAGACCCGTGCTTCAATAATCCAACGAATGTCATTAGGAATACCTTTGATCATCAATAGTCTCATTTGTTCCAAGCGAGCTTTGTAAAATTTCATCAGAGAGTTTTGAGGGAGAGAAGGAACTTGTTTGTGAAGATTTGCGAGAATTCTTCCATCGTGAAATGACTTTACCTGTAAAACTTATATACATAAAAATAAAACACACCAAATCACAATATATACACAAATTACATGGGTTGCCTCCCTGCTAGCGCTAAGTTTAAAGTCGTCAGCTAGACATGACTTCTCGAACATTAGGCTGGATCTGAAAGTGTGACACTTTCTTTTTGTCGCTCAATTGATTCTCCCCAGTAGTACTTGACACGCTTGTTTTTAACCTTGAATGTTTTGTTGGAGTTGAGATCATGTAACTCAACGGCTCTATCTGGTAAAACTTTGATGATTAAGAATGGACCTGACCACCGTGATTTTGGCTTCCATGGAAAGAGTTTCAAATTTGATTTGTTTAACAGTACCCGCTACACTGTTTCTAGTTGTATGCGCACTAACTTCTCATCATGTCTCTTATTGGCCTTTTCTTTGTACAGTTTGGCATTCTGAAAAGGCTTTATGTGAAATTCTTCCAATTCATTGAGCTGGTAGAACAGTTTCTCTTTTGTTGCTTGTAGTGCAAGAATTGGCTTCTTCAGTACGCAATACGCTTTATCTTCAGGCTTCACAGACAATTTTTCAGTAGAACTTTGCATTGCATTGGAGTTTTGGATGGTATTATGTATCACATCAAGTCTGAAACATTCATCCCTCTTTTCGTCATCCGGGAAATTCATTGCTTTGAAAACATTGAATGTTACTTCTTGGTCATGTACTCTCATGGTTAGTTCTCCTTTTTGTACATCAATAATGGTTCGACCTGTAGCCAAGAATGGTCTCATGAGGATGATCGACACGTCTTCATCTTCCTCCATATCAAGGACAATAAAATCTGTTGGGAAAATGAATTTGTCAACTTTGACCAGCACATCTTCAACTACACCTCTTGGAAATACGAGCGTTCTATCAACAAGTTGTAGAGAGACTGATGTGGGCATTGTTTCTCCAATCTACAGTTTCTTGTAAATAGAAAAAGACCTCAAGTTAACACCTACACCTAAATCGCACAAAGCCTTACCGAAGTCATGTTCTCATATGGTGCAAGGAACAGTGAAACTGCAAGGATCTTTCAACTTTGGGGGAAGTTTCCTCCAAATGATGGCACTGTATTCTTCTGATAATGTTATTGTCTCGTAATCTCCCAATCTCCGTTTTCGTGAAAGAATGTCTTTCAAGAATTTGACATAGCTGGGCATTTGTTCCAACGCTTCTGCAAATGGAATGTTGATATGCAGCTTTTTGAAGATCTTCAGGAACCGAGAAAAATGCTTGTCTAGTTTATTCTTCTGGAGACGCTGTGGAAAATGTGGAGGTATAATGATTCTTTCTTAATCTTTTTCATTTGCTTCTTTTTCCTCCATTTGTGGAACTGCTTCGCTGTTTTCTTTTGGAACTTCCTCAACAATTGTCTTGACTCCAACATTTTTGTTAATTTTAGTACCGCTTTTTAATATGATGGCATGACATTTCTCATTCCCCAAGTTCCTTGGATTTGGTTCTGTGTTGCTAGGAAGGTTACCTGGCGGTTTGTAACTCTGAGCATTGGCCAGTTGTCCAATTTGATTTTCTAGTGCTTTAATAGAGGCATATTGACTTTGAATTAATGATGCATGGGATTGAAACCAAGCATCATACCTAGCTGCTTGAGAGTTGTGTTTTGCTTCTATCTTTTTCAAGTGGGTCAGTACTTCCGTTATTCCTGTTTCTTTGTCACACTCCTGGCCTTTATTTTGCTGTTGGAATCCGGGTGGTGGATTTTTCATTTGCCCTGAATTGTTGCTCCATGCGAAATTGGGATGATTCCTCCACCTTGGGCTGTAGGTGTTGGAATATGGATTATTCCCATGTCTGTTGAAATTGTTGACATAATTCACCGTCTCTTTATGTTGGTTTAACTCTGGCGCTCCTCCATATGGTGAAATTTTGGATCCAGTATTAACTTGCATGCTGAGAGTTTCCATGAATTTACATATCTGATCCAACTTGGCATTCACTGCAGTGTTGGCTTCCACTTCATAAATTTCAGCAATTCGTTGGATCAAGCTCATTTCTGTTGGTGTAGACAACAGAACCTGGGCGACGCTGTTCTAGGCTCGCGGCCTAGTTGGGAAGTACAAAATAACATGGAGTCGCCACCCGGTGTGAACCGGGACAAAGATTTAAGGCCGCACTCACCCCTCGCAAGGGAAGACCTCAAACCGTTGGGTTCGGAATGGTCCCTTACTTATGTCACTTGTGATGATATAATTTGTGCAATAAACTAACCGAATCTATTCAACATTCATGCTCAAGGGTACTTAGATCTAACATGCTTTCATCCAAATAATTCCACGCAATGTAACACAACAAGCATATTGAACCATTAAATCAACATGCATAAATCATTACCCAAACGCATCATAAACTAAGAACATGCACAATGAACAACCTAAACATTATTTAACAAATAAATAACAAACTAAATTAAACCATGCTTTAAATAATAAACAAATAATCTAAAGTCTATAACATGCTCAAATACAAGTTAGGATGAGACGAGATACGTGTATCTTAAGTGGTACGTGGCATTGTATCCCGAGTGCAGACCATACTACCGTCCATTCGGAATCGGCTATGGAATTTACGTCCGGGTTTCCATCCGATATACCACAAAAGGGAACACATATCCCACTCATCCAACAATCACATCATGCTTCAAACGACTCTCATGCAATCATATATCAAAATAAATAAAACAAAGATAAAGAAGATAAGTAAAAATGTGCCCTCAGGTATAACCTCTTTTGCCGTCTAAGAAAGGGCGTTACACGTCCGTGGGAAGAGAGATTGATCCGATGCTTTTCCACTCGTCTACTCAACGTTTTCCCTCGTTGTTTTGATGCTTGGGCTGCTGTTTTAAATCCGTTTCGCTGCTGTTTCGCTGTTCTATTTCAGGTCGCTGTTTCAGGCGTTTAGTGGACTGTTTTGGGTGATTTTGAAGGCTTAGGGGGGTGCATTTGTAAGGATTTTTTAGAGAAACTTTATGGAGGTTTTTGGGATAGTGTTTAGGTGATTTTAGGACTGTTTTGTGGGCTAAGGACGCAACAAAAACTGACCAGAACAGAAGGTGAACTGCGGCAGTTCACAGGTGCAGTGCGGTGTTTTCAGGGATTGTTTTGGGGCTGTGAATGGGGCTGTGTTTGGAGGGTGTTTAGTGCGACTTTAGGGCTGTGAATAAGGTTTATTTGAGGGTGTTTTAGGGCTGTGAATGGGGGCTGGAACTCGGCAATGGAGGGTTAAGTTTAGGGCTTGGGCGTGAAGGGTGTTGATGATGGAGGGACGGTGCGGCAATGGAGGCTATTGGATCTTGAAGGTGCGGTAATGGAGGCTTCAGGGGGATGCTTGGGCGTGCAATGGAGGCTTAAGAGAGTGCTTTAGGCGTGTGAGAGAGATGTATGAGCCAGGTTTTGAATGGGGGGTGAAGGCCTCTTTTTATAGGCAAAAAGAGAAGACTTTCCTAATTAGATTAGGAAGAAATCTCCTAATTGATTTCTAATAAGGAATGCATCTCCTAATTAGGATTGGGATTGGATTTGATTTGGTAATTATTTTATTTGATTTCTTTTATTTAGGTAAGGATTTAACAAGATTTAAACATGTGATTAATGTGCAATTACCTAAATAAAGGGCAATGGGCGTGAATCATGTCCAATGGGCATAGGTTTGGTTTGACTTGGGTTGACTTGGGTATTTGGGCTTGGTTTGTGTTAGGTATGTGGTCTATGGGAGTTTTGGGCCTAAGGTGAGCTTAGAAACGGAGGTATAACAAGCAACCGAAGCGAAAACAACGAGATTAAATCCATCAAAAATTCTATTTTCCAACTTTACCCTTCCAACGTCCGTTTCCCGCGACTTTCATGACTAAAGAAGTAGTTGCCTCCATACGAGACTCATCATTGGGCTAATGTGTAAAAATACAATGCCTACAGTTGGCCACAAGGAATTGTTGTTGGACATTTCTTCAATTAGGTCCCAGACTTGATCTTCTCCTTTTGCCATTAGCGCTCCTCCAGCAGCAACATCAATTGTGGTTCTCATTATTCCAGAAAGTCTATTGTAAAAGGTTTGAACTTGTAGCCATTTTGCAATCTCATGGTAAGGACATTTCCGAAGCAAATCCTTGAATCTTTCCCAAGCTTCGCAGAGGGATTCTGAATCTTGTTGTACAAAAGATGTGATGTCATTCCTCAACTTTGCAGTTCTTACTAGTGGATAGTACTTTGCAAGGAATTTGGTGGCTAGAGTGTTACATGTTGTGATGGAACCTACTGGTAGTGAATGTAGCCAAGCTTTGGCTCTGTCTTTCAAGGAATATGGAAAAACTCGCAGTCTCATTGCTTCTTCAACTGCTCGGTTGTAGTTGAAAGTGCCGCAAACTTCCAGGAAGTTGCTGATATGGGCATTAGGATCTTCAGTTGCATTCCCCCCCCCCAAAATGAACTAACTGTTGTATCATCTGAATGCATGTTTTGATGTCACATGCATTTGCTTGTAAGGGAGGAAGAACAATACATGAAATAAGGCCGTCAACCACCAGAATGGTTTTGTCTCGAATGGGAATTGGTGGTGCAACCTCCAAAGGTTCAGTATCCATGTTGATCAGTGTTTCTTGGCCTTCTCGCCTTTCCCTTCTCAACTGTCTGATGGTTCTTTCAATCTCTGGGTCAAGTGGTCGGATTTCAAAGCTTAGAACCTGAAACAAAAGAAAAAATAATAATAAGAAAAAGAAAATTAGACACAAGTAAAGGTATCTAACCTCAAAAAAAATAGTGAAAGATAAATAAGTTCCCGACAACGACGCCAAAAACTTGATCGGTGCGTAATCACACGTGTATAACGCAAGCGCATGTATCGTTCAAGTAGTATAAAAAGTATCGATCCCACGAGGACTTAATACCCAAACTATTAATTAATGAAGCCAAATTTTTACAAGTATCTAATGGATTGATTGTTTGAGTGAGTGATGACTTTAAACTTAAAACAGAAAATAAAATTGTGCAAAAGGAAATTGAGGAAAATTCAATATTATTAAACTATCCAGGGTTGTGAATCTTTCCAATATCTTTTTAAAAGATGAAGTGGTTATTTTACGTTTGTGTAATATATCAGTTTATTAACCTGGAACACGAAATTATGCAAAAGCCTCTTCCGATGATCATATACAAATACCCAGTGTAACTTAATTAATCATATTCCTATGTCAACCAAGTTATCTGAATTCATTAAGATTAAGTTCCAATTATGGCTACCCCCGCCCGACAGGTATATTCCTATCATGTAAGGAAATCTATTAAAGAGTTATTTATCCTCAAGGAAGATCGTGGGCTATTGAGTCTAGGGTTTAAACCTAAAATCCATTTTCCAAGTTCATTTCAAGTTTACCGAATCAATCTTATTAATGGCCAGTTAACAAGAAGCATTGAGACTAAGACTCAATAAATAAACCTTTATATTACCCAAACCATAAAATAACCCCTTATTAACTGGTGATATTGGAATTCATCACAACCCCAGATAACTAACTTAGTTACGACATATATTTACGGGCAGTAAAAGCTTAAATAAAATAAAAGACATAAAGTAAATTGCTGGAAATTAAATACTGAAAAGTAAATGACGTAAAGTAAATGCTGAAAATTAAATACTGAAAATTAAATGCTGAAAAGTAAATGCTGAAAAGTAAATTGCTGAAAAATAAATAAAGTAAAAGTACAATAAAAGAAAATACTGAGGTAAAATGATCCACTTTTATTACTTCTATTTTACATATATCCTTTAATATAATATATTAACTTTGCATGATAATTACCAACCAACCATATAAGCGGTATCCAGATTAAGTCAAATTAATAATTAATTACCAACCGACCATTCAGGCGGTATCCAGTTTAGTCAGGTTAAAACCAATTTCAATATTTACCAACCGACCATAAGACGGTATCCTTATTAAGTCACGTTTTAACTAGTTTATATATTATATTTAAGGGAGATTAATCTAAATATTAGTAATAAAAGTTTTACCTTTTACCCCAGCAAGAGGGAGTTACCTCCTCATTACTGAAAAATAAATTGCTGAAAAGTAAAGAAAGGAAAGTACTGTGCGTAAAAGTAAATTGCAGAAAGTAAAGACTGAAAAGTAAAGAAAAGAAAGTGCGAAAGCTAAAATTAAATACTGAAAGCTGTAAATAAACAAGCAAGATACAATCTTTTTAGTATTCTTAAGGAATTACATAGAAGAAAGCATGAATTTACAAATGAAATGGCATGTTATTTATAGGCAAAATTTTACCTCTACCAAATCCATTTTTAAATGCTCCACCAAATCCATTATTAATTGCTCCACCAAATCCATTATTAATTGTTCCACTAATTGCTCCACCAAATCCTCCACTAATTGCTATCATGTTTGGTGGAAGTTTGACTATTTTTAGTTTTTATTTATTTATTTATTTTGCTTTGAAAATGACTTTAATAATTACGCATAACGTACTTACAGATGTTTCATCAGTTTCGGTCATGCAATCTTCAGAATTCGAAATTATTTTGTTCTTCAAAGTTGTAGATCTTTGAGTTTTCATTAATCTGGAACTTGAATCAGCTCAATCCGATATCGGAATAAAAAGTTATGCCTAAAATACGATAATTACGCAAAATTGGAATTTCCGAAATTGTACTTCGTTAGAACGCTCTTTCAAGTTTCCAATCTCCAAAATTAATATGTCAAGTCCAATTTTTACCCTTATTTGACCCACATTTCGTCCTAAATGATTCCATTGAGTCCCAATATTATTTTATCTGTAAAATAAACTAAAACACATCAAAACGTTCATCAAACCCGAGAAACTAAACAAAATATTAAGTATAAGGGGCGATAAATATTGATATATTTTCCGCTCATCATATGTGTTTCCCGTAATCAATAGAGATACATATTCACACCCAAAACTACTTAGGAACATGAGGAATTATGAGACCGATCTGATCTCCCTACCTAAGAGTCTTAATGCAAAATCAGTGACTACAAAATCATAAATAGAAACGAAATAATATAATACACACATTGTACATAAGACTTTTACAATAATATACAATCGATCTAATACAAGATAATTTATATATATATGAGACTGCAAATATCCTCATAAGCATCACAGAGCTTCAGTCTTCGTACCAATCTACTCATTTTTCCCGCATAAAATCTTTTGTACACCGATAAAAAGATAATTATTCCTACATAGAACAGAAAATAAAAAACCTATAAAAATATTGGATAGCTATCACTAAATCCACATATTCACAAATTTGAAAGTCAAAATACCCACCAAAACAACAACCACCATAAAAAAACCTATAGGTGGCGGTAAGGAGAAAGCAAGGGCTTTGTTTGAGTTTAGGTGGCGCCAAAGGCTTCCACTAAAAGCCAAGTTTGATCCAACAACTTCACTCAAATGGAAATAGATTAGGTTATTTATTATTATTCTAAGCTCAATTATCAATACTATTCTATTACAAGTAATAATATAAAAATATATATATTTTCTAAGGGGGGGGGGAATTTACTTGGTAGTTAGAGCTTAGGTAGAACATAAGATTGCATGATGAAAGGGGCACACGGTGAGCGGTGCATATCCAAACAAAAGACTGAACAAAGACAAAATTGACTTAAAAGACTCATTTCTTTATATCCCAAAACGCATGCAAACAAAAGTGAGCACATGAAATGAAAGTGTTAACCAGCAGCCATATCAATCATTCATTTACTTATTTAATCATCATTTCTCTGAATGCCATTTACAAACATAATCCGATTCCCACTGTTTTTAATCCATAATAGAGTCGACATTATTTTCTTATACCACTTTATATAAGTTTATCATTATAGCAAGTTTTGAAATTATTATTATTTCTTTTGGGATCAGGATTTTTTCTTGATTTTAACTTTTAAGTAAAATCCATCTCATTGATTGATGGTTAATAAATTCAATCCAAATCAAACTAAATAAATATTTTTCCCACGAAATGAGAAAAATACATAATCTTTTATACTATTATATTATATTTTGAGATCATTGTTTCATTATATCTTCATTTACCTTACTTAATATATGACTACATCATTTAGTGATTAATAAATAACCAAAAAAAATTAAAATAAAACAAAACATTTTTCCACTAGATGAGGTTGATTATATTGATTTTTGACACCACTAAACTCTATCTGAGATCATTAATTCATCCAAATCCATAAAATTTATGTCTTTTTTATGGTTTTTGTTCATGTCAACTTAAGGTTTTTTCCTTTTTCGCTTGACATATGATTGTACCATTTAATCTTTTTTTTCCCCACTGGATCACTTAAAGTTCTACGTTGAATATGTCAAGACCATCTTAACATTGGTTAGTCCCCAAGGGGTGTGGCTTGGTGGTGTAGGGTCCAGGATCTCACATTGAGGTTCTGGATTCGAATCCAGGGGGTGCACTTCTTGTAATAGCCTGGGACAGCTGGTGGTTTTATCTGCGCTGCGGCCCAGAATGGGTGGTTTGGTGGCGGTGTTTCCATCGTTTCCAAAAAAAAAAAAAAATCTTAACATTGGTTATCCCATATTCTCATCAATTGATGTTACATCTATTTTTTTTTCCTAATAGTTAAATTTTTATCATTTATGATTATTAAAAAAGTACGTCATGAGAGCTCAGATTTTGAGAATGATTAATTTCGTGATTAGAAAATACAAATCGGGCTGAAAATTGAGAGAGGTTTCAAATTGTAACCCAGCTGGGCCACACTGTTGGAGAAAGCTAATCACACACATTTTTAGGTTATTGGTTCGCGGGGATTCTTAGAAATTATTAATTGTAACTTTTTGATGAGCTGTGGGTGTACTCAGATATCATTTGATTGCATAGTAAGAAGGGTGGATGATGCCATCTCCTCGTAAATATCCATTTTTAAACTTTACCTTTTTAACTTTTAATGAAAACTAGTATAGGATTGCAGGTTGAACATATGTTCACTATAATAAAACTAGTAGAAGCACAATATAAAATAATAAAAATTTATGAAATAAAAAAATTAAAATAAAATAACAAGTAACAAAAGACTCGAAATCCAAAAAATTGATTAAATTTTGTGGCGACTACAAGTTAAGTTTCTTATTTTAATATGAGGTTATATTTTTATATTATAATATATTTTTTATTCTAATATATTTTTTATTTTAATTTTAGAGATTATACGTCACATATATTTTTTATTTTAATAGAAGATTATATTATATCTTATTATTATAATGGGTAATAAAAAAAATTAATTGTAGAGTATGGAGTCACGTGATGCTAATTTTAGAGAAAGATTAATTTTATAATTTAATGTATTCTTATTATAATAGATTTCTTATTTAATAGATTTATTAAATTAATTTTATAATATTTTTAATTTTATAATTTAATGTATTCTTATTGTTATATGTTTCTTATTTACTAGATTTCTTAATTTAATTTTATAATTTAATAGTGAACCGCCATGCGGCGATGATGATGCTTAAAATGTTTAACTTTTATATATAATTAGTATAGGGCTCGCACTTTGTGCGGGTTGAGCACATCTTTCACTATAATTTTATATCATAGTAAAAATCCTAATGTTATTTAGGTATTTATCTTATAAAAACTCAATATAATTTATTCAATTTAAACTTAAATTTTCTTATCGAATTTAAAATATTTAGTGTCTGTATGCAAGAGTTAATAGTCAAAATCTTCATCCTGAAACACATAAATAATAAAAAGTTCATGAAAAAACTTATAGAAATAATTCAAAATAAAATAATAGAATACAATAGACCCAAAGTCCAAAACTTTGTCTAGGTTTTGTGGGCAATTGCTATTTATGACTCTTATTTTAATATGAGATTATATTTAATATTGTTATTGGAGTTGGTGCTTGAAGCGTCAATCCGAATAATGTATTATACATTATATTTTATTAATTATTAATAAAATACTATATTTTCATTTCAAACCTTATTAATGGTAATGTCATTATGCATATTAGATTGATATATAAATATGTTAAGAATGACATCGACCTTAGAATAGTCATATAGTAATACTGGACATTGGGTGGTCCGACATTGAGATAGTATTACTATTATAAATTATTGTTAAAGTAAATATTCATAGTCGTTGGTTTTGGAATACAATCGAATTCTTATACATGTTGTATATTGGAATTGGAGTTCCAATAGTTTAACC
Organism: Zanthoxylum bungeanum; assembly: GCA_019454045.1. Lineage (NCBI taxonomy): Eukaryota > Viridiplantae > Streptophyta > Magnoliopsida > Sapindales > Rutaceae > Zanthoxylum > Zanthoxylum bungeanum. The sequence goes on from SKCR01022825.1 coordinate 21,194, forward strand.
CAATGTACCATGAGTTTGGGAAGCTCGTATAGACATGTGGGTATTCGTTGGAGTGAATAATGAATGACTCACAGGTGATTCCTAATAGTTGGAAGTATACACCACCGTCAATAGGAGAGTCGAGTAGCATAGTCATCCTTTGACTATAGGATAACATTGATTTTGTGTGTGATCCTCCGCACTTTGATGCCATATATGTCAGAGATCTTTCATGGTCTGACCGCTAGATGTTTGTTGGGTGTTGACCGATACACTCGTTAATCAAGTGGGTATCAAGATAGGATCAGTCAGCCCGTATGTGTACCATAAAAGGTTTAGATATTCATGTGAGTAAGTCACGATCTTAAGACTTTGGCTAAAGCCGATCACCTAGGGTTGATCGCATATATAAGAAATTGTGTTCTGATTAGTTGTAAAGAATCGTGGACATGTTGATATGTGATATGCGCCTTGGAAACTCGACGGTGTAATCTATGTTTTCTAAGCACAACACAGATAGCCTACGACTGAGGGATTGTTAAACATATGTGATGAACTCGACTTATATAGTTCAGAAATGTTGTTTGTGTTCTTCGCGAATTCGAAGGTGGACGAATTGCGTACATATAAGTTAGACTTATATGACGAACATGTTTGGACTTATAGAGTCCTACAATATGAAGTGTACTCGTTGAGTACTTGGATAGCCGATAATTTTTTATAATAAATAATATTTGATATTATAATTATCAACTAAAATAATATGTGACGAACGTGTCTAGATTTAGGAGAAGAAGAATGGATATTAGAACCAAGCTTGCTAGCTTTGTAAGTTCTCCACAACATTTCAACATGAAGAAAAAGATTGGATCTTGAAATCAAGCTCGCTAGTTAAGTTTGATATTCTCCAAAGCTATGTTTTCATTTGTGAGTTATCATTAGTGAGACATATAGTTATGAATTATATATTGGATATATAATAACATAGCTTGATGTTGAAATTAGACAAATTAATTATGTACATATGCTTTGGAAGTATAAACATAATATGCTAGTAATTGGGCTAAAATGTTCATATTGGACATGGTTCGGCGGAGAGGGGCTCCAACCTGTTAGGATTGGTACTCGAAGTGCCAATCCGGGTCGTATTTATGTCTGATTCATGAATACGAATAATTCCTTTTTTTTTTCCATAATATTACTTATTTATGGTAGTACTTCTTGCTTTTATATACATATTCAATCTAATTACGATTAGATTAAAACTAATATGATTTAGTGATATGTATATATTAGACAAAGACCCGATAATATATTTTGTAGTGCGCAGTTACAAAATAGTTTGTAATTGACATTGAGAAGTGTCACTACTAGAAATATATTATCAAATAAAGTTCATGGTCAAGATTTACTAACACAAGTCGGTTAGTAAAATCCGCTGAGACCAGTACATGTCGTATATCGGGACTTGGTCCGATGGTTTATCCCAATGAACCATGAGTATCGGGAGACTCGTATAGACATGTAGGTGTTTATTTGATAAACACTGAACGACTCACCGAAGATTTCCTAATAGATGGTACACCAACGTCAATAGGAATCTTCTCGAGTCGAGTAGCATAGTGATCCTTTGACTTGAGATACCACTGTGGATATATGAGATATCATCCACACTTTGATGACAGTCACGTCACCGATCTATTTAGATCAGACCTCCGTCTGTTCATTGGGTGTGGACTGATGCTCATGATATTATGTGAGTATCAGATAGAATCCGTCAGTCATGTGCACATGGCATATGTATCATGTACATATTTGCGATCTAGTAAATCCATGACTGTGGTATATTTCGAAAGCGAGTTCCGAGTGTTATTTAGAGATCATAAATTTGAAAGTCGACTATATTATACCTTAGGGATTTGACATTCCTATCTATATCCCTGATATAATATTGATAGCTTGTGACAGAGGGATTATACGTATGCAATAACCTCGATTTGCATAGTTTAGCGAGATTATCTGTGGTCATCATAATTCATGAGTGGGTGAATTAAGGACACGAAATTTGATTCCGTGATGGATAAACCTAAACTTAGAGAGTCTCACAATATGAAGTGTACTCGTTGAGCACTTGGACAATACGTTATGAATAATACAAATTATTTATAATACTTCACCAGATTAAATGAGTTAATTCGAATCTTTTAAACAGTTAAACGAAAATACATACATTAGGGGATTTTGGTCAATTAATAATTAATATGTATTTGTATTTGATACAAAATTTGATTTGATACATATTAATTAATCGTCAAATGAGATTTTGACACATGTCATTAATATATGTATCTTATTATTTTGTGTAAATAAAAATACATATATATACTAATAATTATATTAATTAATTATTTAGATATTTAAATGTTAGATATTTAGATAATTAAATAATATCTGTATTTCATAATTATTATGAAATATGTTTAATTATTATTGGTTACTAATAATATTAAACTTTAAGGTTGAAGTATTCAATTTGAATTTGTCTACTTTAACTTTATGTTTAATTAGATTAAATAATTTATTTGTAGTAATTTTTATTACATATGTTTTATTATTATTGGTAACAAGTGGCATGCTTCATTTTTTGAAGCTTGAAGAATTTAAATTGAATTTGAATTCTTTAATTATAATTAATTGACTTTAAATGACCAAAATGCCCCCAAGTTAGGTTAAGCCATATATATAAAGTGAAAAATTATTTTTTCTTCATTTATTAACCTCCTTGGTCGAAAATCATCTTCAAAAGAAAGCTCCCAAATTTTCTTGAAGAAACTTGAAGAGAAAGTGAAGAAATCAAGAGGAAGGTTTAAGGAAATTATGAGATTTTGAGGTAATCTTCAATATTCTTAAACTTAGAAAGCTTTTTTCTTGTTCTTAAATATCTAGAATATTTTTAGGGTTTCTTTCTTTCTTGGTTTTGGGGCTTTTTGATATGGATGATGGATTTGGAGGCTAGATGCATGTGTGAAGTTAGATTGAATGATATTAGTATAATATTAGTTCAATTTTATCATATGATGACTTGTTGTCATTCTAGAGTGTTATGACCACTCTTATAACTCCTAGAATTGTTCTTGAGTTCTTCATTGGTGGTGGCTTTGATTGGTGTAAATATTAATATGATTAATGTTGAGAAAATTGGATTTAAAGCATGAAAAATGAATATTTTTGTACCCAGATCAGATCTAGAAATTCTAGAATTTTGGTGATGAAAAATATGTTATTAAATATATTAGATGTATATTGGACAATGAAATAATTGTCAAAAAGTGTTTCGGAATGATAGTATGCGAAAACGGCGGAAAACGATGTTACCGGGTGAGTTTCGGGATTACCGGGTGTTGGTTGTCCAAACAGTAAATTTGTCACTGTTTGGGCAGCCCATGAACTGCCAAAATACTATTGGGGCTGACCTGGGCAGGCCCCATGTGTATTGGTTGGTCGGTTCGGGAAGCGAAAAAAATATTTTCGTAAAAGTTTCGTGATGCTTTCTAAATTATTTATATTGTTATTTGATAACAAATATAATATGTTTGGGTGAAATATGAATGAATTATTCATATTGGATATTGAATAATTTATTTGGTAAGTTTAAAATTTTTAAAATTACGATTTCGCCCGAACCGCGCTTCCGCCTGCGCCTTTGAGAAAACCCCAACACTTTGGCACGTTCACATGAGGCGTATCAAGACTACACTTGTCAATGAAAACTCAAGCTACATATGTAGTCTTGACAGTTTTGGCACGTTCATGATTTCCACTTTCACTTGAATTTGTCTCTTATCATATAAGTTATACTGGCGTAAATGAACTACCATCAGCCATAACTGCACAACTTTGGCATGATACAGCTACAGCATCTGGAAATCATTCGCATCGGTACTGACAAGGCAAACCAAGAATTAAGTATTCCTAATACTAGTTACTATAAAACCTTATTAAGCGGGGATATTCCTAAAGTGAGTTTTACTCTACATCAAATGCATATATTTAATTTTGATCAATTTCTCAACAGTTTAATTCTACCCGGGAAAACATAACTTAACTTAACCATTAAATCTATGTAACATTTTATGTTAGCGTAGAACCGAAAAATTAAAAAACATCTAGATAATAAGCATGTGTAAATATCAAAATTGGATTATATATCATATATAAAGCATGTAAAATATGATGAATGTAGGATCAAACCCGCTCTGATACCATTTTGTTAGGGTCACACGCAGCGGAAGCGCGGTTCGAGTGAAATAATAATTTTAAAATTTTTAAAGTTACCGAATAAATTATTCGATATCATATATCTATAATTTATTCATATTTCACCTAAAAATATTATTCAATATCATATAACGACATAATTAATAATGAAAACATTAGGAAACTTTTACGGAAATAATTTTCCGTAAAATAGTATAAAACATTTTTTAATCAAACCGACCAACCGAGACCACACGGGGGCTGCCCAGGTCAGCTCTAATGGTATTTGGGCAGTTCATGCGCTGCCTAAATAGTGACCAATTCACTGTTTCGGCAGCCGTTATCCGGTAAGCTCAAAAACTCACCCGGTAACGCCGTTTTTCGCGGTTTTCACTTATTTTCACTCTGAAATAATTTTCGAAAATTATCCTAACTCCCAATATACATCCAACACATCTAAAACTCATATTTTTCATAAATAAAAAAATCAGAATTTCCAGGTCTGAACAGTTAATGAAAAACGGTCCATATATGATGCTTAAATCCATTTTTTCTTAGTATTAATCAAATTAATCCAAGACCCAATTGAGGTCACCACAAAAGAAGAACTCTAGAACAATTGTAGGCATAATAAAAATGGTTATTATACTCTAAAATGACAACCAATTTGTCCAACAATTGATTGAACTCAAATGACCTTAATCTAGTTCAAAGCTTACTTACACATGCATCTAGACACTTAAGCAATCATCCAAATAAAAAAGCCCCAAAAATAGAATGGAAAGGAATCTCTACATCTCATGCTTTCAACAATAACAACAAGAAATAACTTTCCAAAAACCAAAGAAGACATAAAAATTACCTTTAATCTTCCTAGTCTTCTTTGAAATTTGTTCTTACTTTGATTCTTCTACCTCCATTCTCACTTTTGTGTTTTTGAATGAATGAAAGAAGTTAGGGATTTTGGCCACTTCTTCACCAAATGAAAGAAAAAATCATTTTCCTTTTTTTTGCTCCAAAAGTGGCTTGAATGGAAGAAGATTTTTGTCATTTGTTTTTCAATTTTAATTAAATAAAACGGCTTGGTAAAAAAGTATGATACATGATAAATTATTTGCCATCTATTACAACTAATATATATTAAATAATTAGCCAACACCTGTCAATTAATGTGTATTTAATCTAATTATGTATCAAATACAAATACATATTAAAAAAAACCCAATATGTGTATTTTCGTTTACCGATTAAACAATTCGAATTAACTGGCTTAATCCGATAAAATATTATGAATAATAAGTATTATTCATAACGAGTTACCCAAGTGTTCAACAAGTACACTTCAAATTATGGGACTCTCTAAGTTTAGGTACATCCGTCACGAAATCTAATTTCGTGTCCATAATTCACCCACTCGTAAATTATGACGACTATGGATTATCTCGCTGAACTATACAAGTCGAGATCATCACATACGTATAATCCCTCCGTTACAGGCTATCCATATTATACCGAGGATATAGATGAGAACGTCAAATTCCTAAGGTATAATATAGTCGATTTAGATCATAAATAACACTCGGAACTCGCTTCCGCATTATACCATGGTTATGGATTTAACATATCGCAAACACGTGCATGATACTAATGCCATGTACACATGACTGACAGATTCTATCTTGATACACACCGGATATCACGAGCATCAGTCCATACCCAACGAACAGGTGGAGGTCTGACTTAAATAGGTCGATGACGTGACTGCCATCAAAGTGTGGAAGATAACTCATATATCCACTGTGGTATCTCAATTTTAAGGACTACTATGTTACTCGACTCGAGAAAATTCCTATTGACGTTGGTGTACCATCTATTAGGAAATCTTCGGTGAGTCGTTCAATGTTTATCAAATAAACATCTACACATCTATACGAGTCTCCCGAGACGCATGGTTCATTGAGATAAACCATCGGATCAAGTCCTGATATACGACATGTACTGGTCTCAGCGGATTTTACTAACCGACCCGTGTTAGTAAATCTTGACCCGGAACGTTATTTGAGAATATACAACTTATAGTGATACTTCCCAATGTCAATTACAAACTACGTTGTAACTGCATACTATGTTGTAAATCCTGAGGTCTTTGTCCAATATATATACTTATCACTAAACCGGATTTAGTTTTAATCTTATCAATATTAGATCGAATACTATATAAAAGACAAGAGGTGTAACCATTAATAAGTAATATTGTGGAAAATGAATTATTCGTATTCATGAATCGGACATAAATACGATCCAGATTGGCGCTCCGAGCACCAATCTTAACAGGTTGGAGCCACTCTCCGCCGAACCACGTAACCCCCTCTCTGTGATTTTCTAGTCTGCTTGCTATGTTTATTTTGGTTCCTTATTAACCAAATAAATTTACTGTTGATGAAGGTTTATTCGATGGGTCGATTTTCCAAATTGTCATTGGAACAAAAAACAGCGGTCAACATAGTTTGAATTTGAATTGATGGTTGTCGTATATTTTCCATTGTATCAGTTGGGAAGCTAATGAACTGGGACGAAGCTTGATTTTTTTTTATTGAGTATGGACTATTTTTAAAAATAATATTCAACTGACTTAAATCTTTATTATTTATTGGAGGCTTGATAAAAATTTAGTGGGGATTAAATAATAAATTCTATTATTAATTCAAAGGAAAATTAAGGTGCGGAAGCTCATTATTATAGTGGAGGAGGTAAGAAAAGAGTACAGAGGTATCCAAAATTAACTAGGACGAAGCCTGAACTTTAATTGAGTACGGACTACTTTTAAAAACAATATTCAACTGATTTAATTATTTAATAATTACTGGGGGGCTTGATAAAATTTTTAATGAGGACTACATAATAAATTCAATTACTAATTCAAAAGAAAATTTTGAGCTCACAATGGTCATGTTGGGGTTTTATGGGGAAAGTCCGGTAACGCAGCGGAAACGCAGAAAATCAAAATTTTCCGATTTCAAAATTTTTCTTGGATCAATTAAATAAACTTATTTATTTAATTACCCATTCTTCAAATTCTGAAAAAATTACACAAGAAATCAATTTTCTTGGTAATTATCGAATTACCCCAATACTTTGTAAATTGATCATTTTAGTCCTAAAATTGTCAAATACAATTTTGGAAGATTCTAAATCATTACTAAAATGATTTCCAACATGTCCAACATGTCAAAATAAAAATTACAACACAAATCCATAATTTCTTACAAATTGCTGAAAGGTCCACATAGTTTGCATTTTGTTCATTTTAGTCCCCAAATTGTCAAATATAATTTTAGGTGATTCCAAATCAGTTCTAAAATGATTTCCAACATGTACAATACATGGTAATACAACAAAATAAAATTTATAACATAAACCCCAAAAATTTGTGTAATTGCCGTGAGGCCCTTATTGGGCAAAATTGTGCATTTTGGTCTTTTAATGTTCAAAATATATCAAGATCAAATCCAGTCATCCCAAAAATTTATATGCATCATATACGCATCATAATACACTACATATATGAAAAGCCCCAAATTTGGAGATGGTTGTAAACCCTAATTTCTCAATTTCATCAAATTGGATAAATTAGACCAAATTAATTAAATCCAACACTTCAACCAAGTTTCTACCACACCAATCAAGTCTCACAATTTGAAATAACTCTAGAATGGCAACTAGATCATCAAATGACTAAAAAATGCTTAATAACAACTTATAAGCTTTCTTTAACTATCATACATGCAAACACCCATGTTCAAAACTTCCAACACTCAAAAACATAAACAAGAAAGAGTAGAAAAACTTAAGAACAAGCTATGTTATAGCCTAGAACAAAAGGAAAAATTTCTCTCTAATAGAAAGTTGGAAAAACTTACTTAATCCTTTGCTTTCTTTGGTTGTTCTTCAAGGTTCTTCACATTTTCTCTCTAACTTCTTATGTTCATTTTTGGAGGCTTAGAACTAGGTTAAACTTATGAAAAAATATAACACTTTATATATTAAAGGGTGTGGCCGAAAATACCATTAAAAAAAAAAAAAAGATATTTCAATTTTTAAAAAATTAAAAAATAAATATCTAAGTTATCAAAACCATTTTGATAACCTTCTATTTTAATGAAAAAGTCAACAAAAAAAAAATACTTGTTAATCATTTCCCATAAATATCATTTGGTAAGATATTTATATTTTAATTATATTAATTATTTAACAATTAAATAAATAATTAATTAATCAAATACAAATATCTCAAATATATGTATTATATTTACTTTAAATATCTCAAATACATATATAAATTATATATGTCAAATACTTTTATTTGACAATTTATTAATGTGTATTTAATAATATCATATATTAAATACAAACACACATTAATTAGGAAATGACGGTTCGACCCACTTGCATGTATTTTTCGTTTAACGTTTAAACGATTTATAAATAATCACCATTATTTATAAAAATCGCCATAGTGCTCTACGAGTATATTTCATTAGTGAGACTCTAGATTCAGGTATATCCGTCACAAAATCCAATTTCATGTCCATAATTTACCCACCCGTAAATTATGACGACCACAGATAAACTAGCTGAATCATACAGGTCGAGGTCATTGCATACGTATAATCCCTCCGTCACATATATCCGAATAATCCCATAGATATAAATGTAAACGTCAAATCTCTATAGGTATTATCCCGTCGACGATTTTATGAGCAATCTATAAATAACATTCGGAACTCACTTCCAAAGTATATTATGGCCATAGATTTAACTGATTGCTAATCACATATGGACTGGACTACCTATGCTCTGTACACAGAACTGACGGATCCTATCTTGACACACACATGATATCCTGAGGATCGGTCCATACCCAATGAACATGAGGAGGTCTGATCTAAATAGATCGGTGACGTGACTGTCATCTAAGTGTGAAGGATGTCTCATACATCCACAGTGGTATCTCAAGTCGAATGACCACTATGCTACTCAACCTGAGAAGATTTTTATTGACGTTGGTGTACCATCCATTAAGAATCTTTGGTGAGTCGTTCAATATTTATCCACTATAAGCACCTACACGGCTATACGAGTCTCCCAGACTCATGGTTCATTAGGATAAACCATCGGACCAAGTCTCGATATACGATATGTACTGGTCTCAACAGATTTGACTAACCGACCCGTGTTCGTAAATATTGACCAGGAACTTTATTTGATAATATACATTTAGCAATGACACTTCCCAATGTCAATTACAAACTACCTTTATAATTGTGTACTGCATTATATATCATCGGGCCTTTGTCTAATATATACATATCACTAAAGCACATTTAGTTTCAATCTAATCGTAATCAGATCGAATACGTATATAAGGAAACAAGAGGTGCAACCATAAATAAGTAATATTATGGAAAAAAGAATTGATCGTATTCATGAATCAGACATAAATACGATGCGGATTGGCGCTCTGAGCACCAAACTTAACAATTTCTCCTACTTGCTCTTGTGCCAATCCACGGTATTATATATACATCTCAATGTGTATCGTATACGCATAGCCCTCAGAAGCTCACCTAGCACTTAAGAGGTAGGCAACAAGAAGTAGGTCTGCTATAACATATTGAGTTTGTCAAACAAACTCCATCGTTTCCCATAGCCAACATCATTCATATTTTGTAGAATCTAAATTATACATTAATATGACTCTGATGCTACATCAATATTATGCTACAGCTACTGAGTTGTCCAAGTATTTAGAGATCAAATCCAAAATACTATGAAGACAATCGCAAGCACAACAACAATACAAAACTTCTAGTTTATAAGGTCATTATGCAACTTCATAAGTCAACACTTTATAAGTTGCATCTAATTCCACTAAAAAAGTATAATCCTATGTGACACTCTAACTGCATCTTTTCTGACTCTTTATGACGTAGACAGTCTAGCGTCATAATTAGACTCAAAACTAATCTGACCCAAATAATTATAGACTAAATGCTCCATGAATTAAGAAACTCGTTCTTAATATCTCAAAGATCACAAAGAACATATTTTAAGATCCATCATATGGTCTATAAGATATCAAAATAACTCGTAACAATTATGATTAAATCGATATCTACAATCGCACATAATAAAGTATTTATTATGTCATCATTAAATGATACATAAGATTGATTAGACATTCTAATTAATATCTCATTTGAAAAAGGAATCATCTTTTACGAAAGATGAATACTTTTTATATAAGACACACATTAATTGTCAAAAAGTTATACTAACTGTCATACAGATAGCCTTGTTGTGTCTTTTATTAGATCATATCTAATGCACGACTAATAGGAGTATCTCACAAGTTTCTTAGTCTTATATCTTATATATAAAACTTTATATCGTATATAACAGAGACTACTCCCACTGCTTTCACGGAGTAAAGAAGACTTAGGTAAACCTTTTACCTTACAAACAATTTCATTATTTCTATAATAATGATAATTTTGTTAGGATATATAACACTAGAAAGTAATTTGTACGCTCCCACTAACCCTTCAATTACATATGTATTCTCTATACTTTGACAAGATCAGACAATCTAACTGATATAAAAAATAGAGAACACGGATTTACGGAAGACTTATCCGAGTCTACAATAGGCTCTATAAGCTAGCACACTAAACTACGATCTCAGCAGAACACAAACTCTAGGGCCATTCTAGAATGAACTCTTCAAATAAAGAAGTCATAACTGATCTCTTATCTGAATAAGTCATTCAAAAAACGCCACTTTGCATTCTTTAGCTAAAATGTACGGTTTAATATCAACATTAACCAATATATCTTTAATTGTTCAATTAGTGTGACTAGAGACAAGTTTCCTCAGAATCTACAATAGATTGCTGAGTATAACTTTTCTCATTGTCATGCTATAAAGGTCAAACCTTTAATAAGCTCACACTGCTTTTGCTGCGCAAATAATTAGCACATATCATGAACTAATTCATAATTAAAGCTTAATTAAGTTCAAAACGTGATCGTAGTAAGCTATGAACAATCTTAGATCTATGGTTCAATGGTGAACTTCCAGAATCAATATCAAATATCGCTTCTATTATAAGTTATAGGATTATTTTCTTCGGTAAGAAAACAACAGAACCATTAAGTATCAAATAATCGTAAATGATTCTGATATCATATTAGACTTATATAGAAGATGTATAAGGGTTGTTTCATCTTATTAATTACGTAGTTCCATTTATAATTTATCATTCTCACATTTGACTTCAATAAGTCAAGTCTTTTCTACAATTGTTAACATCGGATGTTACACACCAAGTAATAAAACGATTTTATTACTTCGGATCGTAGGAAAGATATTCTATCAAATAGAATACAATATTCTATCAATAGAATACAATATTCTATTAAACAGAATAAACGATAAACTTTTACTTATACCTCCGAGGTGTAAGTAATTTCCATTATATAACTATTATATAAAAGAAAGATTCAAATCTCAAACTTTTCAAGATTCAGATTTTCTACCTATACATATCATATATGTAACTATAGAAATTAATGGATACTAAATTAAAAAGATGAACTGGTGTTACTGGAGCGTATCCCCAAGAGTATTGAAACTAATTCAGTAACATTCAATATTAAACGAATCAAATCATATAAGATTCGACTGCTCCCACTAATCAATTCCATCAAGATGGAATCGTGGAAGAATAATATTGAATAAGAATCACATTCACTGAATAACCGTAGAACTAATTGCTTTATATTCATATGTTTGATCGTATCGAAGATATTTGAACAGTTCAAAGACATGTAATGAATTTTAAGGATAGAGTTCTAAAAAAACTTCAGATTGAATATATTTGAACAAGTCAAAAATGTTCAATCTACGTTTCATCGAGACAGATTGAAAGTTCTTGATACTTTCAAGACGTTCAATATGTGTTCCTTCAGAAATACGTAACTAAGTTATGACAATTCTTAAACTAAGTTACGAAGTAAAGAAAACTATCTTAAGCAATTACAATTCATTAAACTACATACATCTAATGTATCAGTTTAATAAATCTGGTGGTCCAATGACAAATCATTGGTTAAACGAGATTTTAATCAACTTCCCGAATACAATATTCATTAAATGGATAATGATATGTGGTGTGATCTCGTATCAACCATCATTTACCATACAGAATAAGCATCCAATGCTTAAGTGATAAAATCTCATAAAGACCGTTTTAAATTATTTACTTTATCGAATAATTTTTCTTATTGTTTATCTCTATGTCAATGACACTACTAGTTATATTTAAAATATATAACAATTGTTTATAAAGAACAAGTAACTATCCAATAGTCGCAAGTTCCGATATCAAATATCAAAATAATCATTAACTAATATTTTAAATAACTAGACGGGAGATCTGGTATCCAATACCTATAGTTGTAATATTGTGAAAATAGATATTTTCTATACACAACTATACGCATCTCCTTTTTTAGCTTTACTATTTGCATTCAACTATTCACAACAATTGCAAATAACTGATTAGCAAATTGTGTCAGACACTTTGCCTCTAAAGGTCATTAAAGCTAAGAAACGTCATTACTAGATAAACAAATACCTAATGAGGCTTTCTTAATGCCAGTCAAGAATCTCGATACATGAACTTATTCGTGTCAATTCTTACAGCACAAGAAACTATTCTCTCTACAGAATAATATCCTAAAAGGGATATCTATCTAGATTATCTGTCATGACTTAGAAACTAAGTCACTAACCATCTTGATTTTTCAAGAAAATCGAAACAACAGTTCCCGATAGTTTAGACCAATCTAATAATATCCTAGTCTAGTAGTATCTAGAACCTATTCTAGAATAACTGCAACCAAGAGTCAAGTCAGATAACATAACAAAATATGTGTGCAGTGAATAAAAGTTCAATTCTATATAAACAGAGGATCGTGCTCAATTCCTTGTGCCTTCCGACCCAAGGCAACAAAAGAGTCAGATCTTATCTTAAGGGTGCTCCTATAAGCGCGCACTCGTATGCTCTACACCCATAGAAACAAGAGCGCATGGGCGAGAGGAGAGCTATGAGTCCGCTTACTCAGGCCCGCTAAAGAGCAAGTCAATGAGCACCCGCTCGTGCCACACAACTAGTGAGTCACTTCGCTCGCGTCCGAACCCCATGGTCTCGATATACCACTTCTCCTACTAAGCGCTAAAGGAATGAGAGCCTCGGAGAAAGGTAGCGAAGTACGAGTGCTCAATTCTGATTCGATATTCCCGCTCCATCGTTTATAATAGAATAAGGAAATGAACAAGCAGCAATTTCCATAATAATACACACTGCCCAAGTTATGGAATATTTTAAACTTAACAGTCCTCCCACTATTTTTCGTAATACCGTAATCCCCAACGGAAAAATGAGAATTCAATAATTAAATCGAATTCCATAATGGGAAGTGGACCCCATGAATATATTTCGACTCACAGCAGAGGTACGGTCTCGCCTACGTATATTCATCAGGTAGACAACTCATTTGTCAATCACTCAATAGTGACTCATGGGTTCCGGTCCTGGTCGTTTCTCGTTGTGACAGCTAGGGCACGTTCACAAGGAGGCGTACCAAGGTTAAACTCGCCAATGATAAACTCAAGCTACTTGCGTAATCCTGACAGCTAGGCACGTTCATGATTCCGCTTTTGCTTGAATTTATCTAGTATCTGATATACATCCGGCATAAATAAATCTCTATCGGCTACACCCTCACAGTAGAGGCACGGTCTCGGATGTAGTCACGGAAAAATATTCACAAACCGTATTGACAAGACGGACCAAGAAATAAGTATTCCAAATACTAGTTACTTTAAAACCTTATTAAGCGGGGATATTTCATAAAGTGTCATACACTTTAAATTTAATCAAATTAAATTTAAGCACGCATGTATTAAGCAAAGACAAGAAAAAAAATAGATTTAAAGGGCTAATCATATCAGGGGCTAAGAATCAGACTCGCTATAATACCATTTTATTGGGGTTTTAAGGGGAAAGTCCGATAACGCAGCGGAAACGCGGAAAATCAAAATTTTCCGATTTCAATATTTTTCTTGGATCAATTAAATAAAATTATTTTTTTAATTACCCATTCTTCAAATTCTGAAAAAATTACACAAGAAATCAAATTTCTTGGTAATTACCGGAATTGCCCCAATACTTTGCAAATTGATCATTTTAGTCCTAAAATTGTCAAATACAATTTTGGATGATTCTAAATCATTACTAAAATGATTTCCAACATGTCCAACATGTCAAAATAAAAATTGCAACAAAAATCCATAATTTCTTACAAATTACCGAAAGGTCCCCATAGTTCGCATTTTGTTCATTTTAGTCTGTAAATTGTCAAATATAAGTTTAGGTGATTCCAAATCAGTTCTAAAATGATTTCCAACATGTACAATACATGAGAATACAACAAAATCAGATTTACAACATAAACCCCAAAAATTTGTGTAATTGCCGTGAGGCCCTTATTGGGCAAAATTGTGCATTTTGGTCTTTTAATGTTCAAAACACATCAAGATCAAATCCAATCATCTCAAAAATTTATATGCATCATATACGCATCATAATACACTACATATATGAGAAGCCCCAAATTTGGAGATGGTTGTAAACCTTAATTTCTCAATTTCATCAAATTGGACAAATTAGACCAAATTAATTAAATCCAACACTTCAACCAAGTTTATACCACACCAATCAAGTATCACCACTTTGAAATAACTCTAGAATGGTAACTAGATCATCAAATGACCAAAAAAATGCTTAATAACAACTTATAAGCTTTCTTTAACTATCATACATGCAAACACCCATGTTCAAAACTTCCAACACTCAAAAACATAAACAAGAAAGAGTAGAAAAACTTAAGAACAAGCTATGTTATAGCCTAGAACAAAAGGAATAAATTTCCCTCTAATAGAAAGTTGGAAAAACTTACTTAATCCTTTGCTTTCTTTGGTTCTTCTTCAAGGTTCTTCACTTTTTCTCTTTAACTTCTTATGTTCATTTTTGGAGGCTTAGAACTAGGTTAAACTTATAAAAAAAAATATAACACTTTATATATTAAAGGGTGTGGCCAAAAATACCATTAAAAAAGAAAATAGATATTTCAATTTTTAAACAATTAAAAAACAAATATCTAAGTTATCAAAACCATTTTGATAACCTTTTCTTTTAATGAAAAAGTCAACAAAAATACTTGTTAATCATTTCCCATAAATATCATTTGGTAAGATATTTATATTTTAAATATATTAATTATCTAACAATTAAATAATTAATTATTAATCAAATACAAATATCTCAAATATATGTATTATATTTACTTTAAATATCTCAAATACATATATAAATTATGTATGTCAAAAACCTTTATTTGACAATTTATTAATGTGTATTTAATAATATCATATATTAAATACAAATACACATTAATTTGGAAATGACGGATCCTATCTTGCTAATCACAAATGGACTACCTATGCTCTGTACACAGAACTGACGGATCCTATCTTGACACACACAGGATATCCTGAGGATCGGTCCACACCCAACGAACAGGCGGAGGTCTGATCTAAATAGATCGGTGACGTGACTGCCATCTAAGTGTGGAAGATGTCTCATACATCCACAGTGGTATCTCAAGTCGAAGGACCACTATGCTACTCAACCCAAGAAGATTCTTATTGACGTTGGTGTACCATCCATTAAGAATCTTCGGTGAGTCGTTCAATGTTTATCCACTATAAACACCTACACGTCTATACGAGTCTCCCAGACTCATGGTTCATTAGGATAAACCATCGGACCAAGTCTCGATATACGACATGTACTGGTCTCAACATATTTGACTAACCGACCCGTGTTCGTAAATATTGACCATGAACTTTATTTGATAATATACATTTAGCAATGACACTTCCCAATGTCAATTACAAACTACATTTGTAACTGTGTACTGCATTATATATCATCGGACCTTTGTCTAATATATACATATCATTAAACCACATTTAGTTTCAATCTAATCGTAATCAAATCGAATACGTATATAAGGAAACAAGAGGTGCAACCATAAATAAGTAATATTATGGAAAACGAATTGATCGTATTCATGAATCAGACATAAATACGATGCAGATTGGCGCTCTGAGCACCAACCCCAACATGTCACACATTGGCTCCATCCTAATTAGGGATGGGAAGTATGTTCAAATCCTACCTGAATTCGGAAGTTCCGGATTCATTCCAGATCCATATATAAAATAAAAGAAAAAATAAAAAAAAAAAATTTTATGATTTTATTATAATTTTATACTTAAATTTAGATTATTTGAAAGTGTAAATGTTATTTTAGAGGCTATATTAATATTATTTAATTATGTGTGTTATTTTATTTTATTTTAAATTAAATATTTTTTTTTTAAAATAAAATATTTTTTTTTTACGAATTCGTATATCCGAAAATTAGTACAGATAATACTCGTATCTAAATCCATATTATTTATAAATTCGGATCCACAAAATTTAATATTAATCTGAATCCGAATTGATATGAATCTGTATTTTACTATCCCCCTTGCTAATGAATATCTAGCTGATTATGTGACCGTTAAGTTGGGTGTTGCAGGGATGAATGATTTCTCAATGCACTCATCTCCCTGTCAAACTATTTGACTTTTACAAGAGACTTTTTTTTTACAAGTGCAGAAAGTATTTGTGAATTGTGACTGTGATAAAAGAAATTTGAAGAAATAAGTTCAAACTGTGTAATGAACATGATTTTGAATCTAGAATCCCATAGATTGGTCAAATATCTTGTGTTAAATTAAGAGTGTTCAATGACTAAGCTCAAGCTCTACATGTTAGCCCCATTGAACTCAACGAAGAATTTTGATGATGCAACACATAAGAGATTTCGACACGTATTCGCGAGTATTATAAAAAGATGTCGAAGTAAATGGTTGTGAAGAACAAAATGAATGTGAATACTCAAATGACAAATGAAGAATATCTAGTATAGTCTTATAACTTAGGGTTATCATTATAAGCGAGTTTATAATTCAAGTACTCTAAGTTCATGGAACTCATGCATATTCATATAGATGCATTAGGATCAAGTACAAAATATTATAAAACTTCAAATCTTGGGATTTCTGTACTAATACCGACATACCGATCCCTCATACAGGCATATTGGGGACCCTGCTCTCTGGAACCGGACTACTCCATACATGCCTCCCTTACAGGTCAGCTAGAGTTTGCATAGCTACTAGAACTGAGACAGATTTGTTAGTGTCCTAGACATGCCAAGAATCTTTAAATCATGATTTGTGTGTGAATTTATCAAGATAAGTTGCAGAATATACTTACATTGATCGGTTGAAGTTCAAAACTTTCTTTGAATGTAGAAGCTCCAAACCCTCATTTTGAGTTCCAAACTCTTGGGTGAGTTTCCCTATCACCTTATTTGACTCCCAAAGTGCTAGCTTTGTCTAAAAATTGAAACAAAATTTTCCTCCAAGGAAGAAGAGTGTTGGGAAATGGTATGAGAAGAGAAAGAGAGAATTTCGTGTTGTGTTTTCTTTTGGTTTCCAAAACCAAGTTAAAGTAATTATTTTCCAAAAACAAGGTTGGTGTATAGTAAATGGTTTCAATTAATTTAAAGCCCAACTACCTCCATCAAATGTCAAACATTTGATATAAGTAAAGTGGGTCCCACCACTTTAAATTCCGATATATTAAATTGAAATTAGATTTCATAACAGAATTAAAATTGGATTTTAATTCGGACGAACGAATTAATTTAGAATTAATTCGCGAGCGACTTTCGTAATAATTTTACGAGGCATTATTATTTAATTAAATTTGATTTAATTAAGTCGCAACGGAAAATTCTTTAATTCGGAATTAATGAACCAGAGCCCGAAGTGTGTTAAGCGGGCCCACTCGGATTTTGAATTTAAAGTGGGGCCCACCTAGTCACATCATTAGTCAACTTTATCACTTTAGGTTGATGGAAGTTGTTAGTTGTTGTTAGCTTGTTTCTTACACTATCTTTATTTTATTTTGATTTGTGTAAGACATTTACTAACTCTTGGAGATTTGGTATATGCCATTTTTGATTTTGAAAATCAAATAGAAGTAACAAAACATATCTCTCTCTCTCTCTCATTTTTCTCTAAGTGCCGATTACTCTCCCCTCTCTATCTCTCTTATTGCCGTGAGCTTTGAGCTCTTGGTTGATGATTTTTCTTCAAAAATCTTGCTTACTAGCACATCAAAGGAGTCAACAAAGGTGATAGGGAAACTATCCCCTTGAGTTTGGAATTCAAAGATCACAGCTTGGAGATCAACATTCATATAAAGGATGGCTTGGAGCACTTCTCAAGGAGGCAAAAATTTTGTTATCTACACATCCACCTTTGCCGATCATTGTGAGTATTTTTCCGCAATCTCACTTTGTTTATTCACACATGTTTATGCTAAATAGATCCTTGACATGTTCTAGGAGAACCCAACAATGGTATCAGAGCCAATTTTAATCATGAAATAATTAGGGTTCATAGACTTTATTTTGGGGATTTTGTGATTTGAGCATGATATCTTCAAATTGAATGTTTGGTTATGCTTAGATTATGATAACTTAGAGTTATGCATGATTAATTTTGAGAAAAATTAATTAGATTAATTTTCCCCAATTAGATGCCATGGCCGAATATGTAGAACCCTAGATGCTCATGGTGTTTTTTGATTTTTAGACCATTGGATGTGTTTAAATGCATGAGTATATTGATTTGTGATTTAATTGGATTGAAATCAAAATTGGATATGAAAAATGCATGATTGCCGTGAGTATTGGAAGCACGGAATGAGTTGATTTTGCTTCAATTGTGTGGGACATGAATTGAACATATTAAGCATGGTTAATTAGGTAAATTGGTGTTTTGGAAATATTTATTTAAATAATTAATTATGGCTAATACAATTTAATTAAAAAATTGTGATATTTGGAATATTGTAATTAAATAAATAGTCTTCAATTTGGAATTGGGCTAAAATTATTGTATTTGGGCTTAATGGGCTTGGTTGGGCCAAGTTGGTTTAGGACAATTGGATTGGATCCAAATTGGGCCTAAAACCATTCCATAAAGTCCAAATATAATAAATGGGCCTTTAAATAATTAATTGGGCCTAATGGGCCAAAATTAATTTTATGGCAAATGGTGATTCCTTATTGGGCTTTGGTTGCTAATGTCCATGCTTTAAGAAATTAATTAAAAGCCCATTGGACTTTAATTAAGTTGACATTGGATGTTAATTGGGCCTTTAAGACCTATTAAGATTGGATTTAGAATCTAAGTCTAAAAGGCACATAACTAAGTGTAATTATTTAATTTCGAATTAAATATGAATTAATATTGAATACGAATTAAATTGGATTTAATATTGTAGTTCGATATAATTCAAGAATTCGCACTTTGAGTACTTATTCTTAAACGAGTTGGACTCGCGCAAATCAAATCGTTGTTTGAACATTGAATGATCATTAATTCAAAGATTATTAATTGGATTAGATTGATTGAATAACATGTTTTGTGTGAATACATGGATGTATTGTATGGATAATGTATATAATAAGGATATAAGATGGGTGAGGGAAATTTTGGAAATCGTTGTAATAAATTTAGAATTTATTAAATTGGACCTGCGTGTCCAGCCTTATATCTTTTGACTCTTTGTACTTCTCTTCTCACCGATTCCCCTCAATGTAAATGAGGTTTCTTTATTGTATTATGTAATTGGGTAGAAGTTAGAATAGTGCTAGCCGGGGAGAGGAAAGTGAGAGATTTGTTCTAGGAATAATTTGTTGAATATCCATTCGCATATCGTTATTATTTATTTCGCGCCTTATTATGCTTTTAGAATGCATGCTTAAGGGTGTATGATGATACCTAATCAAAGATAATAATTGGTTGCCAATTTACGTGAAAAACCCTCAACAAAATATTAAGCGATTTCCTTCCATTGAGTGATTCTTTCTCAAGATCCAAGATTGGCATTGGTTTATTGGCCAAAGTCAAGATCAATGTTCATCGCAGATGTGTTTGAACCGTGAAAGCTTTGTTCCATATCGCATGTCTTGGGCAAGTTGTGATTTGTTGGCCAAAGTCAATTTCATTTCTTGTTCATCGACGTGGATTACGAAGCTTTTCCACTGTCAATGGGTCCTGCTTAACTGGAATCATTAAGCTTGTTGAGCTAAAGCCAAGGCTTAGTTGATTCAGAGGAAAAAGTTAGGAAAATATATTGGATATATTGGCATATATATTGTATATATGTTTCAGACTTGGAGGTCCACCTACCGGATCTAGGAATTGGATGAGATCCAATTGATCTTAGAGATCTACCTAGTTAAATATCATACATCTTGTTGGCCAAAGTCAAGGTTGTGTGTTATTTAACGGGATCCTAGCCCACTAGGAAACTAGGTTTCCCGAGTACTCAACAGAGGGTTAGAGGCTCGCCGAAAAATAGTGGGATGCCAGTATTGAATTTGCAATTTCGTTCAAATACTTGCCAAATACGCGCTTTCAAAATTATTTCGTCATTTTATATATTTATTAGTTGGACTAATATTTTATTATTTTTATTATAACAGTTGGACTGTACCCAAAAATTGTTAATTGGATAGTTAGATTATTGCAATTAATATGGTTGGAAAGATCAACGTTAAAGACATTATCATGGGCGAAAATATCTTTAATGGTGAGAACTTTCCTGACTGGGATATGAACCTCGGGATTTTCCTAGGGGCCGAGAAGATGCTCTATACAATAGAGAGACCACTCGGGCCTAAGTCTGGAATTGAGCAGCCGCTTGAGCTTGAGCTTTGGAAGACTCACAGCGATGACAACTCAACTGCTCAATCCGTCATGCTCGCTGCAATGACCCCTCAATTTCGTCGCCAGAACAAGGGATTGGATCCCTATACTATGATGATAAAATTGAAGGACCTTCACCGATCTAACCTTAGATCGCAAATGTATGAATTGCAGAAGAAGCTCTTTCGCTCTCGAATGTCAGATGGTACATCTGTTGAGCATTATGTGTCGCAGATGATTGCTGGCATCGAACAGCTGGGTCAGCTAGGCATAACCTTTTGAGGCTGTGACTTCTATAGATTTGATCTTGCAGTCTATTCCTGACAGCTGGAGCGGGTTCATAATGAACTACAATATGATGAACCAAGACCATACTCTTGGAGAGTTGATGGAAATGCTGCGTGAAGCAGAAAAAGAGCTATTAAAGGGCAAAAAGCGCGAGGCGCACTTCGCTTCGACATCTCAGTCTGCCAAGGCTTGGCCAAAGACTACTAGAGGTGTGAAGAAGAAGAATAAGAGAAAGGGCAAGGCCAAATCATCAAAGTCTTCTGGGAAGGCAAAAGACAAATCCCAATATATCTGCCTACAGTTTGGCAAACGGGGTCACTGGAAGCGTGACCGCCGTGAGTACAAGGCACACATGAAGGAAATCAAAGCGGGCAAGGCACCGGCTTCAGGTATGTTTGTTATTGAAATAAACATGTCTACTTCTAGTTTTAAAAATTGGATTTTTGATTCTGGTTGTGGTACTCATATATGTACTGATGTGCATGATCTGTAGATTAGCAGGAGACTGACTTCAGGAGAGATAACCTCCGAGTTTGAAATGAGACTAGAGTCGCCGTTTTGGCTGTTGGGACCTATATTTTGGAACTGCCATCGGGGCATGTACTTACTTTATCAGACTGCTATTATGTACCTAGTTTGATTATGAATATTATTTTTGTATCTTTTTTAGCCCAATGTGGGTATACTTTTATATTCAGAAACACATGGTGTTTTGTTTATGAAAATGATATTGAGATATGTAGTGCTTATGTTAATAATGGTCTTTATATTTTGAATATAAATCAATCTCAAACATATAACGTAACAAACAAAAGGCTTAAATTAAGTAACAAAGATGAAACTTATATGTGGCATTGTCGTCTGAGACACATTAACAAGACTCGCATATCCACACTTTCGAAGAGTGGGTACTTGGACGGATTTGATCCAAATTCACATGACATCTACGAATATTGTTTATTAGGCAAAATACCTAAAAACACCTTTTAGTTGTAAAGGTGCACATGCCACCGAACTGTTAGCCCTCGTTCATAGTGACGTGTGGGGCCATATCTAGCCAGACTAGAGGTGGATATGAATACTTCGTAACCTTTAAGGATGATGCATCACATTATGGTTATGTGTATCTTATGAGACACAAGTCGGAAACTTTTGAGAAATTCATAGAGTTTCGACATGAAGTAGAAAAATAGACCGGCAAAAGTATTAAAACATACGGTCGGACCGTGGTGGATAATTCTTGAGCAATGAGTTTCTCGATTACTTGAAAAAGTATGGTATCTTTCACAGTGGACTCCTCGGAACACCTCAATTAAACGGTGTGTCCGAACGGAGAAACCGAACTTTGTTGAACATGGTAAGGTCTATGATGAGTCGCACAGAGCTACCGATTTCCTTCTGGGGATATGCATTGAACAATGCAATACTCCATTCGAATAATGCTTGTATTGCTGCATATTTCGATTACGAAATATGGCAGATGGACGTCAAAACCAATTTCCTTAACGGAAACCTTTTGGAGAATGTTTATATGCAACAACCTGACGGTTTTGTCGTACTAAAACATGCGAACAAGGTTTGCAAGTTAAATCGATCCATTTATGGATTGAAGCAATCATCGCGTTCTTGGAACCAACGTTTTGATGAGATCATAAAAGAATATGATTTCGTTAAAAACGAGGATGATCCTTGTGTATATAAGAAGGTTAGTGGGAGCGCACTGACATTCATTGTCCTTTACGTTGATGATGTATTTATTATTGGCAATGACATTCCCATGCTACAATCGGTGAAAGCTTGGCTTTCATTAAAATTCTCCATGAAAGATCTGGGAGAAGCAGCCTTTATTCTAGGAATAAAGATCTATCGAGATAGATCTAGAAAGCTGCTTGGACTCTCCCAGAGCACGTACATTGACAAAGTGTTGAAGAGATTCAACATGGATCAGTCTAAGAGGGGACTGTTGTCAGTGTCACATGGTGTTCACTCTATCTAAGGATATGTGTCCTAAAACTCAAGATGAGAGAGATAATATGAGTCGGATCCCGTTCGCTTCTGCAGTCGGATCGATCATGTATGCCATGATATGTACGCAACCTGATGTCTTGTATGCTTTGAGCATGTGTAGTCGTTATCAGGCCGATCCATGTGATTGTCACTGGGTTGCGGTTAAGAACATCCTTAAGTATCTTAGACGAACTAATGATGCTTTATTAATCTATTGAGATGGAGAAATTGAGGTAACTGGGTTTACCGATGTAAGTTTCCAAACAAATAAATACCACTGTAAGTCCCAATCCGGGTACATATTTTGTTTGAACAACGGAGCAGTAAGCTGGAAATCTTCCAAGCAAGAGACTGTTGCCGATTCAACAACAGAAGCGAAATATATTGCTGCAGCTGAGGGAGTAAAAGAGGCAGTTTGGATCCGCAAATTCCTAATTGAATTAGGAGTAGTTCCATTAGCAGATGAGCCCGGTCATTTGTATTGTGACAATAACGGGGCTATAGCGCAGGCTAAGGAACCGCAGTCTCATCAACGATCTAAGCATTTACTTCGATGTTACCATATGATTCGTGAGATCATACATCGTGGCGATGTGAAGATCGAAAAGGTCGCATCAGATGACAACATTACAGATCCGCTGACGAAGGTTATTCCTCAGCAAAAGTTTGAGCGACATGTACATAGTTCATGTATTAGATACTTGAGTGATTGGCTATAGGCCAAGTGGGAGATTATTGGACAATTGTGACCCATAGCATCACTATTTGTAAAAGACATTGTGGTTTTTGTACAAATTAACTATGTGACAAAGGAAATTGCCATTTTATCATTTTGTAATTAGATTACTTGAATACATAAATGATAAAAGTCTTTATGATTAGTTCTGGATTATAAGATATGAGGCAGTATCAATCCATCAAAGGTTTAATCATTAAATATCCCTAGTCATAGTATTATCGAGACTGGACATCGATAATGTGGAATAGACTAGTATTACACTTGTGCGCGTTATGGAAGCGTAACAACATAGTTATCATATATTTGGGTATTGGATACTCATGCAAGTGTAATAAGAGGTTCTTTTTACTGATGGTACGGAAACAGCTTCGCTCTGGATAGACCCCTCAGAATCCCATTGGTAGTATGACTATGTGTCTATGGGAATCCAAATCAGGGTAGGTGTATTTGGTCTTAACCTGAGACTTGCATCGTTAATATTTGTGACAATCAGTACGCTTTGGTTTTGGTCGTCCATGGCTTTAACAGGTTCTGTGTACGCCTCTTCTGGGTTATTGAGAATCGTAATGTATTGGGTGTGATGTCAAGATGGAAGTATCACTTCAGTCATATGGAGATGATGATCACGCATGGATACAGAACTGGTACTCTATTATGTTGCAACTATTGGGATAATATGACAAGTTGATATATGCTTCGTACGGGGCAGACACTATTCCAGCCCCAGGCCTAGCATGTGACATCCGATACTGGATCGCAATACGCAATACTTGGTATACTATGCTTGATATAGATTATGTATTCCTTAAGAGAATATTTCTGGAGAATTGGGTAGGCACGGTGCTTTGCTAGAACCAACCATGTCTTGTAAATCGGTAAGAACGTGGTACCGGGTACGCACGTATTCGGATAGTCCGACGACCAGATTTACTGCCAACATATCCAGGGATCTCATGGGTCGCTTCCCAAGATTCACCGATGACGTTTGACTCGAACAAATTAATATGTGATTAATTATGAGAGAGAGAAAATTAATCTAGGATTAATTGCGGCGAGAATTTATCTGGGATAAAATTCGATTAGTAGAGAGAGAACGATTAATTTGGAATTAATCGATTAAATAATATATTCGATATATTAAATTGAAATTAGATTTCATAACAGAATTAAAATTGGATTTTAATTCGGACGAACGAATTAATTTAGAATTAATTCGCGAGCGACTTTCGTAATAATTTTGCGAGGCATTATTATTTAATTAAATTTGATTTAATTAAGTCGCAACGGAAAATTCGTTAATTCGGAATTAACGAACCCGAGCCAGAAGTATGTTAAGCGGGCCCACTCGAATTTTGAATTTAAAGTGGGGCCCACCTAGTCACATCACTAATCAACTTCATCACTTTAGGTTGATGGAAGTTGTTAGTTGTTGTTAGCTTGTTTCTTACACTATCTTTATTTTATTTTGATTTGTGTAAGACATTTACTAACTCTTGGAGATTTGATATATGACATTTTTGAGTTAGAAAATCAAATAGAAGTAACAAAACATATCTCTCTCTCTCATTTTTCTCTAAGTGCCGATTACTCTCCCCTCTCTATCTCTCTTATTGCTGTGAGCTTTGAGCTCTTGGTTGATGATTTTTCTTCAAAAATCTTGCTTGCTAGCACATCAAAGGAGTCAACAAAGGTGATAGGGAAACTATCCCCTCGAGTTTGGAATTCAAAGATCAAAGCTTGGAGCTCAACATTCATACAAAGGAGGGCTTGGAGCACTTCTCAATGAGGCAAAAATTTTTTATCTACACATCCACCTTTGTCGATCATTGTGAGTATTTTTCCGCAATCTCACTTTGTTTATTCACACATGTTTATGCTTAATAGATCATTGGCATGTTCTAGGAGAACCCAACACTGTGGAGTACTCGGGAAACCCAGTTTCCTAGTGGTCTAGGATACCATTAAATAACACACAACCTTGACTTTGGCCAACAAGTTGTATGAAACTTAACTAGGTAGATCTTTAAGATCAATTGGATCTCATCCAGTTCTAGATCCGGTAGGTGGACCTCCAAGTCCAAAACATATATCCAATATATTTCCTAACATTTTCATCTGAATCAACTAAGCCTTGGATTTGGCTCAACAAACTTAATGATTCCAGTTAAGCACGACCCATTGACAGTGGGAAAGCTTCGTAATCCACGTCGATGAACAAGAAGTGACCTTGACTTTGGCCAACAAGTCACAACCGCCCAAGACATACGATATATAACAAAGCTTTCGTGGTTCAAACACATCTGCGATGGACAATGATCTTGACTTTAGCCAACAAACCAATGCCAATCTTGGATCTTGAGAAAGAACCACTCAATGGAAGGAAAACGCTTAATATTAAAGTGAGGGTTTTTCGCGAAAATTGGCAATCAATTTATTGTCTTTGATTAGGTCTCATCATACACCCTTAAACATGTATTCTAAAAGCATAATAAGGCGCGATAAAACAATAATGATATGCAGATGGATACATAATACAATTTGTTCCTAGAACAAATCACTCTCTCTTTCATCTCTCCCGCTAGCACTTTACATTCTTCTACCCAATTACATAACACATAAAGAAGCCTCATTTGCATTGAGGGGAATTGGTGAGAAGAGAAATACAAAGAGATAAGGAGGTGAAAGGCTGGATACGCATGTCCAATTTAAATAAATAAGAACCATACTTACAACAATGTCCAAAATTATCCCCACCCAACTAATATCCATCTGATATACATTATTCATTCAAATACGTCCAAGTATTCACACAAAGCATGCTGTCAATCAATCTAATCTAATTAATTAATCTTTGATTAATGATCATCCAATGTTCATACAACGATTTGATTTGCGCGAGTCCAACTCGTTTAAGAATAAATACTCAAAGTACGTATTATTGAATTATATCAAACTATAATTTTACATCCAATTTTAAATTGTATCCAATACTAATTCATGTTTAATTCCAAATTAAACAATTACACTTATTTTAGTGCCTTATTGGACTTGGATTCCAAATCCAATCCAATTGGGTCTCAAAGGCCCAATTAGCATCCAATGCCAATTCAATTAAAGTCCAATGGGTTTTTAATTGATTATTTAGGCATGGGCTTTGGCAATTATGGATCAAACCCAAGATGCCAAGGCCCAATTAGGAATCACCCTATGCCAAAAATCAATTTAGGCCCAATTAAATTATTAAAGGCCCAATGTCATATTTTGGACTTTATGAAAATGGTTTTAGGCCCAATTGGATCCAACCCAATTGT
The DNA here is from genome assembly GCA_019454045.1 of Zanthoxylum bungeanum. Lineage (NCBI taxonomy): Eukaryota > Viridiplantae > Streptophyta > Magnoliopsida > Sapindales > Rutaceae > Zanthoxylum > Zanthoxylum bungeanum. The sequence goes on from SKCR01022825.1 coordinate 48,807, forward strand.
CTAAAACCATACTTGGCCCAACCAAGCCCATTAGCCCAATTACAACAAATTAAATTAACATAATATTCCAAAAACACATTAATTCAATTTAAAGTGTAATTAACACAATTAATCAATTAATCTAATGTTTCCAAAATACTAATTAATCCAATTAATCATGCTTAATTTCAAATTCATGTCCAACACAAAATTGAAGCAAAATCAACTCATCCAACATGCTACATCCCACGGCAATAACATGAAACAACATTCAATTTTGATTTCAATCCAATTAAACCAACAATTAACATTCATTTCATGCTTTAAACTTATCCAATAGTCTAAATCAAAAATTACCATGAGCTTAATCTAAGGTAAAAGTTTTGGCCATGATAGATTTTTAGGGAAAATTAATCTAATCAATTTTTCACAAATCCAATGATGCACAAATCCAATTCATCGCCATCTAAACACAACCAAACAACCAATTTGGAAAAACAGAAGCTCCAAGCACAAAATCCCCAAATAAAGTATAGAACCCTAGAATTCAAATCATGCTTCGAATGACTCTGATACCATTGTTAGTGCCCTAGACATGCCAAGGATCTCTAAATCATGATTTGTGTGTGAATTTATCAAGATAAGTTGCAGAATATACTTACATTGATCGGTTGAAGTTCACAACTTTCTTTGGATGTAGAAGCTCCAAGCCCTCCTTTTGAGTTTAAAACTCTTGGGTGAGTTTCCCTATCACATTTCTTTGACTCCCAAAGTGATAGCTTTGTCCAAAAATTGAAACAAAATTTTCCTCCAAGGAAGAAAAGTGTTCGGCAATGGTAGGAGAAGAGAAAAAAAGAATTTTATGTTGTGTTCTTTTTTGGTTTCCTAAACCAAGTTAAAGTAATTGTTTTCCAAAAACAAGGTTGGTGAAAAGTAAATGGTTTCATTTAATATAAAGCCCAACTACCTCCATCAAATGTCAAACATTTGATATAAGTAAAGTGGGTCCCACCACTTTAAATTCCAAATTTAGTTGGCTCTTACAATACACTTTGGACTCGGGTTCGTTTAATCCGATTAAACGAATTTTCCGTCACGAAGTAATTAAATCCAATTTAATTAAATAATAATGCCTAGAAAAATTATTACGAAAGTCGCTTACGAATTAATTCCAAATTAATTCGTTCGCTTGAATTAAACTCCAATTTTAATTCCGCATTGAAATCCAATTTCAATTAATATATCCGATATATTATCTTAGCCCAAATAAATAAATTAAATAGAAAAATCCAATTTGACTATTAAATTTATTTTACCAATTAATTCCAAATTAATCGCGTTCTCTCTTCTAGACGAATTTAATCCCAGTTAATTTCTTACCGCAATTAATCCCAAATTAATTTTCTCTCTTATAATTAATCCCAAATTAATTCTTGTCGTAATTAATCTCATATTAATTCTTACAGTAATTAATCCCATATTAATTATGTTCGAGTCAAGTGTCATCAGTAAATCTTTGGGAAGCAACCCAAGAGAACCTTGGATATGTTGACAGTAAATACGGTCATCGGACTATCCGAACACGTGCGTACCGCGTACCACATTCTCACTGATTTACAAGACATGGTTGGCTTCTAGCAAAGCACCGTGCCTACCCAATTCTCCAGAAATATTCAAAGAAGAATATATAATCTGTAAGAGACATAATATACTATGTATTGCGTAATACGATCCAATATCGGATGTCACATGCTAGGCCTAGGGCTGGAATTGTGTCTGCCCCGTACGAAGCATATATCGGATCACTAGCAACTAGTCTCTATATCATGCGTGATCATTATCTCCATATGACTGAAGTGATACTTCCATCTTGACATCACACCTAATACACTACGATTCTCAGTAAACCTAGAAGAGGTGTACACAGAACCTGTTAAAGCTCCTGACGACCAAAACCAAAGCGTACTGATTGTCGCAAGTATTAGCGATGCAAGTCTCATGTTAAGACCACATACACCAACCATGATTCGGATTCCCATAGATACATAGTCATACTACCAATGGGACTCCGAGGGGTCAATCCAGAGCGAAGCTATTCCCGGTCCAACGGCTAACAGAACCTCCTATCACACTTGCATAAGTATCCAATACTTAAATATATAAGAACTATGATGTTAAGCTTCCATAACACGCACAAGTGTAATACTAACCTATTCCGCATTATCGATGTCCAGTCTTGATAATACTACGACTATGGATATTTAATGATTAAACCTTTCGTGGATTAATATTGTCTCATATCTTATTAATCTGATACTAATCATATGGACTTTTGTCATTTATATATCCAAGTAATCCAATTACAAAGTGATAAAAGAGCAATTTCATTTGTCACATAGTTAATTTGTACAAAAACACCATCTCTTTTACAAATAGTGATGGTATGGGTCATAATTGTCCAACAAGATCATACCGGTCCCCATACCGGTTTGGGGTTGTAAACTCTTGGTGTTGTAAAAGGTTTAGGGGGAACCTAGAAAAACTCTTGGTTTGGAGTGAACCACAAAAAACTATTGGTTGTGAGTGAGTCATGGAAAACTCACGGTGTAAAGTTCAGTCACTTTTGTTAGTGGAAAGCTTCAAACGCGGTTTGGAGGAGTGGACGTAGGCATTATTGGCTGCACTACTATAAATTACAGTGTCAATTTTCTCTAACCCTCAACTCTTTATTTGTCACAAGTTATATTTTATATTTGCATATTATTTAGTAACTTGTATTTTAATAATATATTGTGATTGAAAAAATTGACTTAAGTTTAATTAATAAAGCTACTAACTTAATAGTGTAAAATCGAAAAGATTTATATTTCCGCAGTATTTGGCCATTACCCAATTCACCCCATCTTGGATATAAAAATTATTGTTTTAAGTGTTTATAGGTTAATTTCACTACCTGCAATAAATATTCTATAAGCATATATAGAGAAGAAAATTGTACTTAGTTGCTGATCAATTCTGTGTTAATTCATTCATTGGACATGGCAGATCTTCTAGAGTGGTGACCTTGAGATGATGACAAGGGGAGTAATAAATGATAATTGATTATTCAGAATCAATCTTCTTGTAAAAAAATGTTGCTTAGTCAATAATTATTCAATTTTATATTTAATATATAAAAACTGGGACATCAGATTCCAATCTAGAAGCCCTCCACAGAGTGGAAGATTAAAAAAAAAATGCAAGCTGTTGCTTATGGAAAGTTTCAGCTTTGTAAGTAATCAAATGAACAAGTCTTGATCAATGATCAATTAATTAATTCAAAACCATTTTTTTTCACCCTTGGTTTGACGACAACTCAATTCGTAACCCATTCATGTGAAGGTTATTTAAATTTTAGATTTTTGTTTTCACTCAATAACTAAATTGTGTTTGGAAAAAATATTTTTTTCAAGAAATTAGACCTTCAAATCAGATTTTTTTTAGGCCTTTCTAGTTCTTATCTATGACATAATGGGCGGCCCTACAATATTTTACATTATTTTTTATACTTTGACCCCTGTTAGTTACTGTTTAGGACAAAATGGTCCCCAGAATAAAGATTCTATTTTTCGCATTTTCGGAAATAGAAACCAAGAGAAGCAAAAGAAAAGAGAATAAAAATTTTAGTATATACCCATGTAAAATTTCATGTTTCATTTCTTTCTGAGTATGTATGCAACTCTGTATGTACCAAACAAGAGAAGAAACTAAAATAGAGAGAGAAAAAAAAAAAAAGGTGCCAAGCGCAAAAGTAGCATCTAATGCAGCTTCCAGGGAAAGCATTGAAGCTTAGAGCAAGGCTCAGTCCATGTACTTGTGCATTCATTTTCAGAACTACTACCATCGCAACACTTGCAAACAATTCCTAGAGTTCCAAAAATCTTTGAATATCCTGCAGATTATATTGATAAGAAAAGTTAATAATTAAATGAAGAATCAGTTTCTGAAAAAGGAGAGAAATAGATAATGAATGAAGCTTCTTCATTTGATGATTTCTTACTCTGCTGAGGTGTGATGATCGAAAGTGGCCTTGCTGCTGCAACACTTTTTGTTGTTGTATGTGACATGAAAACAAATGTTATAAGCAGAATCAGAAGCATTACTGAAGGCTTAGCCATGCCAATATCTCAAATTTTTTAAAAGCAAATGAAGGTTTTCTAATTTCTATATGACACTGGGTTGGGTTTTTTGTTTTTTTTTTTTAACTTTGAAGTGGCAGAAACTAGATAGTAATTATAAGAGAACAAGAAAGCAATAAAGGGTCAGTTCAATGGAAAGTTATTATATTTGGAATTAACTGTTAATCAATTAAGAAAGGTGGAATTTTCTGTTTGAAATTTTGATCAGTGAGAGCGAGAGGTCCTAGAACAAATGAAATGGGCTGGCCACACACGTTTCCAATTGCTTTACGTTTCTGTAAGGACAGGAACTGTGAAGAAGCTTCACTTGGACCTGCTCATTTTGTCTTTTTAAAATAATAATAATAAAAAAAGAAAAGGATCAAGTGCATGCAAGTTGCTTTAGCTTTATGTGATCTTTTGTTGTTGACTTTAAAGTGTGTTTCACACTTAGTGTCGTTATCAATTGACACTAAGCGTGGCGTATGCAATCTAGATGTTATATTATATTTTAAAAAATTTAAGAGTATTTTGTTGACGTCTATTTTTCGTTTTAAAGATAATTTGGGAAATCTACCCCTCAAGTAAACCTCATTCAAGTAGTGAATTTGTTTGGTTAGTAGGGAACCCAAAATAAATTTGGAAAGCAAACAAGAAAATCACATAGATTTACGTGTTCGGTAGAGAGTGGCTCAAACCTACGTTCACGAGAGAAAGAGGGTATTTATATTACTCATTTGTGGTCAAGACCGACCAGGTTTACAAATCTCTCAGGGGTTCGCCGACCACCTCTCTATCTCTATCACTAGTTTAGAAGCTCTTACTTTTTTACAAGTAGTGAAATGCGAAAATGGTTAACCCTTGAATTTGTGGCTTCAACCCATTTATATAGGTTTCCAAATCCACTATTCCACCAACCCATGATATCAGCTCGTGTCACCCTGTCATCATTCCCTCATGCTTCTTTTCCCTAACCACTCACCAAACAGTCGCTCTGGCATCTGACTCACCTACTCCCTGTCAGCATAAACTCATTATTCCAACCTTTTAGCCATTGCTACACGCTCTGCTGACGTGACACATCACGGTTCGACCACACAAATATTGTTCCATCTGGCAGAGTCTCTATCCAAGGAGAGTTGTTGACTTACTCATGTCACATCAGCCTTCTAGAAGTTCAAAATTCCAAGTAGGACATACGCATATGCAAGTAGAAAATATTGTGATCTCAGCTCTGTTATTCAGGTCAGCATATCGAGGAAAATGGTGCTCGGTCAAACCATCATTTCTTCAATCAGGTTGGGTTGGTAAGCATGGAATACCTCGAGTCGGCTTCCACAAACATTCAATTGTTATAAAAGCATGACACTTCTTCTTCAAGTCGGGTGGTTAGGGTACCTACTACTTCATTAATAATATATTCTTCCTCGGAAAACTCTTCTGCTTAATGGGCCCGGGTCCTCCGTCTGACTTCAGCCTCTCTGAGCCCTCATCATTCTCCTCTGGCCAACTACAGCCCCATTCTACCCCTCCTCGGTATTCGTACTTCCTCAGGGTAAAAAACCACCATCAATATATGTCCCTTAATTCTCGGTATCAACGAGTTGGTGAGTTGATATCGGGAACTTCAAAAATGACGATGGAACATACCAAACTAGTGTTCTCGAGTTGTGGCTCATTGAAGCTTCCAAAAGCAATGTTTCTCGGGTCAGACTGCTACATAAACTGCCAAAGATTCTATTTTTATGTCAATTACCTATCTTTCATCGCCAACTGAAAGGTCTTCATATGGTTTCTGAATCATCCCTAGAAAGATATGAAGGTATAATGGTCTTCCTTAAATGCCTGTCACATCCATCAATTCACTTTACGCTTCATCTCCCGAGATGTCAGGTGTCGCACATCCATCTCTTTCGTGCCAAAAATTTAGACAACCGTGATCAACCAAGCTCATGGCTTCAATCTAAGCCTTTCATTTGAATTCGACTAAAGAGATTTCCCTCACACTTGTCATCAATCCCTTACTCTTGCTGTAATCGACGGTCAAAATCAGCTCGGGCTGTCTATTTAAAGGTTGTTGTTCTTCACTTTTCCCTTTACCACTTCATCTCCTCAAAGCAGTTGTTCCAGACCTTCAAGCAACCTTCTGCAACTCTAGCTCTCAACTACAACAAACACATTTTATCACCAACCTTTAGCACATCAAGTAAGTTCTTCCCTAAACCATTTTTTTTATGTTGATGTTTGTGGTAGGGTGATGAACTGAGTGAGGTGTTTTTATAATTTTCTGGGTTTATGGGGGTGAATGACAAACTGGGGGTTCCTTTTGTGTGTATGCGTTTCTGGTTTGTGTGTGGGTATTTTGGGCTTTTTCGAATCGTGTTTAGAGGTAGAAAACATGTGTTTTAGGGTTTTTTTTATGTGTTTTCCCTGGTTGTGTATGAAAATTTACTGTTTTGCCACTTTTAATACATTTAGAGCTCTTAAGGGTTAGTCACTTGGCAGATACAATGGCATAGTGAACCCTGGACTAGTATGCTAAGCTTTACTAACCATAGGATTAAATTTAAAGATAAGCTCCTTTAAACTAAACCCCCTTATTGGGTCGTTCCTTGGCAAGAATGTCAGACTCCAAGTCTTCCTTACCAAATCCCATCAACGTCTTACCTCCCCTCGCACCAACCTCACGCTAAACCAAGCCAGTAAACGTACATAGCTTAGGCCCAGAGTGTTCTGATGACTATAATACAACATCAACCCTTTCTGAGGAGGAGAACAATCATGCAGCTGCAGGGTACCCCGACTCGAGTGAAGCCACCATGATCTTGATTTCGTAAACTTGGATATGGACCGATCATCTTTGATAACCGAGGCTGAGCTGGACCAACAAAGGGTGAGGTTTAGCATCTCCGAGGCCATTACTCTTAGCGTCCCTGAAGAAATGGACCAAGCAAGCTGACCCCGAGACCATTAGGTGGCCCTCTGTACTGCTTTTTTTGACATGGGTCTACGCATGCCCGTGCAAAGATACTTTGCAAAGTTACTATCAGCGAAGAACCTAGCCCCATGCCAACTAAACTTGAACGGATGGAGAGTATTGGCTGTGCTCTATATAATCTGAAGCAGATCTGGACTGGGGGAGCCGTTGGTCCCCGAGCTAAAAAGATTGTACATGATAAACGCCAACCTAAAAGAGTACAAGGGTTGGTACTACCTCTCGACCTATGCCATGGCCCCACACATAATCTCGAACCTCCTGAACACCAATAAGAATTTCAAGGACAAATGGTTTTGGGCCGGGGGGCCAAATATCTTCAAATTTGGAGGTAACTGCTCGTCCTCCCTATCCATTCTTTATCCCTCAGTATCTAGCCTTTCACTAACAATCATGATCCCTTTGCAGCTTTTTGGGGCGATCCCTCTAAGGTTAGCCATGAGATCCGAGCCAGGGCAAAAAAGGTATTTCAGTATGGAGTTCACTATAGAGACCTCGTCAATCTCTCATTTTTTGCTGAATCGAATCTCACCCCGAGCACTTCACCACCCCAGTCTAAACAGACTGGTAATTTCTAACCCACCGACCCTCTTTTTTGATTTGCTTACCTTTATGTCATGCTTATTTATAGCTCTTCGGCTCGTTCTCTTGCTTTCCTTTCAATGCTCTAACACTTATATATTTTTGTTGCATGCATGTCTTGAATGAAGACCCCTCTGTAAGTTGCTAGGAAAGTGATGTGCTCCTCCCAGGGCGGGTCTAGCAGCGGCCCCAAGTCACTACTCTGATCCTACTGTCTGCAAGACAGAGAACGCCAACATAGGCACCAGCCCCTATTTCTGGTACCATAAATATTCCCCTGCCAAGCCAAACACCCACACCTGCCCCCAATCTTCCAAGAGGCGCCTCCACAAGTTCGAGGACGAGGAGCCTAAGGAAAGAGCCGAGAGGGCCCCTAGAAAGAAGGTCAGGGTTGGGAGGAGCAATGCTTTAGCTGCTTCCTTCTCGAGCTAGAGGGGCGACACCAACTCTAGGGATAAAGGACTTCTCGGAAAATATGAGGGGAGGTATAACCCACCTCTTTCCCACCATTGACTTATTGGCTGAGCATGTCAACAAAAATCAAGCTATGTACAAGTTTTCAGGCACATGTGATGGATGAAAACTTGTCTTTTTTCTCTTTCAATTATATTTTTGTAGGGCGGTCAGGCCTAGAAAAATTATATTTTTGTATGAAAACTTATCTTGGATGAAAACTGCCCGCTAGCAAGTACTCTTTAGTAAGGCGGTTAGGCCTAGAGGCTTCAAAGCCAACTAACTAAGAGGGAGCAAGAGTTGACTAGAAGTTTAAACAAGGCCAAGGCTGAAATCAGAGACTTCTATCGAGCTTCAGAGATTGTTAAAAAGAAAATGAGGAGGCCCATACCGAGATCGAGGCTCTCCACCGAGCTTCAGATATTACCAAAAAGGAGAGGGTTGAGGCCCAGGCCGAGACTTCTTCGAAGACAGTGGATTTCAAACTACAGCAGGCTAGGGCCATCGTGGCCGAAAGCAGACTCCAAAAGAAAGAAGCCAATCTAGAGAAGGTCGTGAATGAGCTGGACAAGATTCGGGACGAGCTAGCCAAGTCCCAAGAAGAGTTGAGAGGT
>SKCR01022826.1:0-83998 GCA_019454045.1 Zanthoxylum bungeanum
CCGAACTTTGTTGGCATGGTAAGGTTAATGATGAGTCGCACTGAGCTACCAATTTCCTTCACGGGATATGCATTGAACAGTGTAATAGTTATTTTGAATAAGGTTCCGTCAAAGTCTGTTGGACAGAGTCCATATGAAATATGGACAGGAAAGAAACTGGGTTTCTCATTCCTGAAGATTTGGGGATACTGGGCATACGTTAAACGTTTGGATGGTACCAAACTAGAACCCAAATCGGATAAGTGTCTATTTGTAATTGGTTATCCTAGGGAAACCAAAGGATATTATTTTTACAATGTTAGGGATATGCCCTATACCCAACTTGTGGATGAGCTATATGTACATGTATTTGTAATATTTTCATTAATTAATAAAAAGGCAATCTTTATTATAAGTGTCTTACATAACTTATATGAATCATCAACACTGTAATAAAGCCCTTGGAGTAATAAGACGATGGCTTCCACGCCTTATGAGAATCATTACTCTTAAATGTTCCTAGTAATAGTTTTGTGAATAATCTGGAAGTTCAGAAAGCGGAGAGACTAGCATGATGATATGATCCGCCCTTAAGTGGGGTAGCCGATCTCATAGGCTACTAGTGGAGATCCGTCCGCTTGGTGTATCACATGGATGCATGAGTATCTCGTGTCCATCGAACTTACCGCCGAATGTTTTCATATGGAGTGTTTATCCCATGTGTCTGTGAGAACTTTCATGTATCGATTATATGACTAGTCTTTTGAATTGAGGTCTTTACAATCTTATGTGTGAATCAAATAACTTTGACATTCTCCTTCCAATTCAAAAGATCCGGTCATAAGGGTATGATTGGGTCATTTGTTGAAACACATGAAGTTTGTAAAGATACAACAGAGAATCGCCACTCTCTCGGATAATATTTTCTTAAAAGGTCACACACAACAAAGTCGAAATCAATGGTTAACAGTGCAAGTACAAATATACATCATATATGATTGCTGTAGGAATTGTTCATAAATGGTTCAATGTTTTTAATTATTGAACAGATCATTTATGAGGTTCCATAGTGGCTTAGGGATTGGTGAATGACGATGGGGCACTTTGGGAATTGGAATAAAAAAAATTACTATTCACGTGAATAGTTTTTGTTATTTGTTTTGAATTCCAATTCGGCCAAACTCATATTAGGGTTTTATAATCTCATTAAACCACTAAATTAAGATCCAATGGCTAAGATTAAATTAGCTTTTATCCCACATCGGATTCTTAATTAATTTTGTTGTCTTTGGAGCACTATATAAACCCAAAGAATTCTTTACAAATTTACTACACCAAAACCTTTCATATCTTGGGTTTATATAAGTGAGCAACTCTAAAGTTTAAGAGTAAGCCACTGATTTTGAGGATCCTTAAGTCTAATTGACTAGAGGAACCTCGAGTTAAAGGTTTTGAGGTATTTGCCTAGGCTAGCACTAAGGGCAAAATAGCCGTGCACTCAAGGCGTAGTCTTGCCGTTGAGTTTTGGCTTTGGTGTGTGCATCTTTGGAGGCCACACACTTGGGTGGCTCTTTGGAACGTGGAAGATCTTGCTGAGTTCGAGAAAAGCTTGTAGATTGGAGGGAGGACTGGAAGAGTCTACTGTTCAACTAAGTCTTTTTCTTTCTTTATTTTATTTAGAGTTCTTATGATAGTTAGCATGTTTAGGTTTATGTTCTTTGCATGTTTTATGAGTTTTATGCTTAGAATATATAGTAACATGCCTAGGCTTATAAGAATAATAAAAACAATGGGTCTTGGGCAAAGGGAAGCGGTATAATAATTTTTATTTTCTGCTGCGCATTCGCGGCCGCTTCCCAACAGTTGTATCAGAGCGCCATTTTTGTTTTGATTATTTCTCTCTCATTTGAACTCGAAATTGGGTGTTTAAATGCTCGTTGGAAAGCTAATACCCAGAACTTAATTTTAGACACAGGTTTTGCATGATTTGGTTAAGATTTGAAAGGTGAAATTGCATTTAAAGTTCACGCGTCTGCAGAAAAACGTGAATAGTAAATTAATTTGAATAAAATAAAATGCATATCATAATTAAATATTAATCAAAGTTATTTAATGCCTAAAATAATTCTAAAATATTAAAACTCATATGCTTGTTGATTTTATGTATGATTAGAATTGGCATGATTATTTTAGGGTGCAAACATCGAGAGACTTTCTAAGAAATAGAGAGTGTATTGCTTATCCATTAGCTAAGTAATTATTCCGTGATGAACTTAGAGATTTATTACCTTTAAGGCTAATAAATATAAATCACTTGTTTATAATAAAAGACATTATAAAAGATATAAGTGGGTTGGGACCAAGGGGTTATAAAACTTTCCAAACTAAAGTTAATTTAACCAAAGATATTACTAGAGTTAGAAAATGATTTGTGTCTTCCTTCACTCACTACCTTTTTTATAGCCAAAAGAAAAAGCTGTGAAGACATCTAGATAATCATTTACTCAAAGCTTACCTTAAAGTATATTTAAAGTGTTGGACTAATTTGGAGGATCTATTATTTTTCCTTCCTGCACCAAGGCAATAAGAGCCTAAGAGGTAAGGGTATTTAAGAGAGTTCGCTCCACCCTCCCTCTGGGGAATTTTCAATGGAGGAATCCATTTGATAGTTATTTAATTAAACTTTCTAAAATCCTCAATAATAATTTAAGTCTAAAAATTGCCACCCATTGTAAAGTATAGACCCCAAATGGCTTAAACCGTATTGGCAGGACTAGGCTTTACCAGACTGACCAATACCAATTTGTCCCTAAATCATACTATTAAAAATGGTTTGAATTTTCTGAGTCATAAGACGCAGCAACCCTTAGGCGTGGTCTTATAACTTAGTGGCAAAGATTGGGTGTCCACAAGGACTAGAATAAGCTATGGCATGTTTGATTGCCCAACCCAATGATCAAGGAATTGTGATTTACATCATAAATTGGTTGGGAACCTACCTAATTATCATACTTTATAACGACCGGCCCTAGTCGGAGTTATGAAATGATGATAATGGGATCCTTGCCCACAAGAAATCCATCATATTGGGGTTGATGCGATTTGTTTAAAATTTTAAAACAATTGAGTGAGAGTAACTTCATAATATTAAAAGCCCATGTTATTATGAAACATTAATGAAAAACATATTCCTAATTTTAACATTTTCACTTAACAGGTAGGTTAAAATATTTCACAAACATTCAAATGGCAAACAGAGTATCACTTCGTTCCATCCTTGATGAGCATAAACTAAAAAGTGACAACTACAATGACTGGTTTAGAAACCTTAAAATTGTCATACGACAAGAAAATATTTTCTATGTTCTTGAAAAACCATTTCCCCCTGAACCCGCAGAAGATGCTGACCAAGATACATTTGAAGCTTGGAAGAAACACGTCTATGATGATGAGCAAGCCATTTGCATAATGCTTGGCTCTATGTCGGATGAACTTCAGAAAGCTCACGAAGATATGGATGCTCAAACCATCATCTTCACTTGAAGGAGTTGTATGCAACTTCCGTTCAAACCGTGAGATTCCAAGTGTCATGTGTCTTATTCCAAACAAGGTATAATGAAGGATCGGTTAGTGGACATGTGCTTAAGATGATTGGCCATTGAAAAATTGGCCAACCTCGGGTTCATCATGTTGGACAGTTATGATCCCTAGCAGCACTATTTGTACAGATCATGGTGTTGTTGTACGAATTAACTATGTGACAAAGGAAATTGCTCTTTTGTCATTTGTAATTAAATTACCAATATATATAATGATAGAAGGTCCATATGATTAGTTCCAGATTGATAAGATATGAGATAATATCAATCCATGAAGGTTTAATCATTAAATATCCCTAGTCGTAGTATTATCGAGACAGGACATCGAAAATGCAGAATAGACTAGTATTGCACTTGTGCGCGTTGTGGGAGCATAACGGCATAGTTCTCATATATTTGGGTATATGATACTCATGCAAGTGTAATAGGAGGTTGTGTTTTCCGATGGTACGAAAAAGTTTCGCTCTGGATAGACCCCTCGGAATTCCATTGGTAGTATGACTATGTGTCTATGGAAGTCCGAATCAGGGTAGGTATATTTGGTCTTAACCTGAGACTTGCACCGCTAATACTTGCGACAATAAATATACTTTGGTTTTGGTCGTCCAGGGCTTTAACATGTTCTGTGTAAGCCTCTTCTGGTTATATTGAGAATCGTAGTGTATTGGGTGTGATGTCGAGATGGAAGTATCAATCCAGTCATAATGGAGATGATGATCACGTAGGATACAGAACTGGTTCTCTTATGTACTGCAGTCATCAGGATAATATGACTAGGTCATGATTATTCGATATAGAGACTAGTTACCAGAGATCCGATATGTGTTTCGTAGGGGGCGTACACATTTCCAGCCTCAGGCCTTGCATGTGACATCCGATGCTGGATCAAAATACGCAATACTATGTATACTATGCCTGATATAGATCACATATTCCTGTAAGGATATTTCTGGAGAATTGGGTAGGCATGATGCTTTGCTAGAGGCCAACCATGTCTTGTAATCGGTATAAACGTAGTACTAGGTACTTACGTGTTCGGATAGTACGACGACCGTATTTACTGCCAACATATCCGAGGATCTCATGGGCCGCTTCCCGAAGATTCACCGATGACGTATGACTCGCACTTTAATAATGTGGGATTAATTATAAGAGAGAGAAAATTAATCTGAGATTAATTACAGAGATATTTTATCTGGGATAAAATATTAATTAAAGAGAGAATACGATTAATTTGGAATTAATCGATAAAATAATATATTCTATATATTATACGAAATTGGATTTCGACGCGGAATTGAAATTAGATTTAAATTCGGGCGAACGAGTTAATTTAGAATTAATTCATTAGCGAAGTGGATAGTAATTTTGCTGGGCAAAGTTATTTAATTAAATTAGATTTATTTCGTCGCAACGGAAAATTTGTTAATTTCGAATTAGCGAACCCGAGCCCGGGAGTGTTTGCGGGCACACTCACATTGTGAATTTAAGTGCGGCCCACAAGTCACATCAAACATCAAATCACTAGTCAATCGATTGATGTGATGTCTAGTCACTTTGAGAGATGTGACAACATGTCACTTGTGATTGATGGTGGTAGTTGGAAAGCTTTAATGTTTATACCTTTTTGACTTTTTGAAATTCAAATATTTGGTATATGTTTAATTGATTTTGGAAATCAATTAACTAATACACAAACCAACTCTTCTCTCTCACTCTCTCATCTCTCACGCCCAATGGGCTGTTTTTCTTCTCCATTTTTTCTGGTTTCACCGTGAGTTGAAGGAGAAACAAAGGAAATTTTGTGCCAAAATTTCTGGAGTACTAGAACACTTTAGGAGTCTTGTGAAGGTGATAGGGAACTAATTTCATGAGCTTGGAATCACAACACAAAGCTTGGAGCTTGGTGGATTATCCATGGCCAAATTTTGGAGGACAAAAATCTGCCCACTGCCGTGAGCTTCATGGAGGAGGAAAAGAGTTTTTGTTGTTCAACGCATCGCTCAACCGTTCAATGTAAGTATTCCGCAACTTCTTTAAGTATTCACACATATGTTTCATTGCTTGATTTGATCGTTGGGACCTAATAGAAACCCAACACATCATGGATAATGAGATAGGTCACGATCTAATTCTTCAGTCCTTACCAAAATAATTCTCTAACTTTATTATGCATTTTCATATGTCTGATAAAGAAGCTATTTTAGCATAATTCCACAATCTGATAAAGCAAGCAGAGAAAGACTTGAAATCGGAGCTTTAAACCTCCGTCATGCTTACGGGTATGGACCTGAAGCCACGAGGCCCAAAGAAAAATAAGGGCAATGCCAAGGCTCCAGATCACCTAAAGCCCAATGGTAAGGTGGAGAAGAAAAAGGGAAATAAGAAATGTTTCTTTTGTGGAAAGAATGGTCATTGGAAGAAATACTGCAGATCCTTGAAAGCCAAGGAAACTAGGGAAGCCCAAGAGGCCAAGAAGCCCAATGCTTCAAGTATGTTGTATATGATTGAACTATATTCTCAAAACTCCGAACCTTCTATTTTGGATCACTACTGCAAGTTTCTCGATATCCATGTTTGCTAAACTCTTCCTGACAAATCATTTTTTTATAACCCAACGGATATCTATGATGGCTTTTAAGACACAGTGGTTAACATGATGCATGTATGGATGAGATGCATGAGATGCGTGTGATGCATGGAATATATAAGTCGGCTCATTATCGTTTTAAAGCATTCAATCATACTATTGCGCGGTGCAAACTCTTCCCAGTTGAAAAGGCCTAACATGTTTACACTTTGCGATAACATGGCTAAACGACTTCAAATGATAAGAGGCCTAAACGCAAAATGGCCCATCGACATTTCAGAAGCTTTTGGCCCAATTTCCATAAAGCACGGACTCGTCCCAGTTTAAATGGCCCAACAAGCCCACACCTCATGACAAAAAGTCCAACTGAATCCAAATGACAATGGTCCTAAATGAAAACATAAAGGAATAGTCTCTATTAGTCCTACAACTAAAATTCACACGCGGTTTATAGGGATATAGACAAAGGCTCTCATCGAAGAAGGATTACCCACAACTAGGACTCCCCACTCAAGGGTTCAAGCGACCAAGTGAGCGCACTTTTTTATACCTTAAGGTACGTGCCAACGAGTTACGGTGTGTGACTGACTTTCAAATGGATTTCCCGTTGTAGATTCCCCAGAGGGAGGGTGGAGCGAGGCTCTCTTAAGTACCCAAGCCTCTTAGGCTCTTATCGCTTGGTGACAGGAATAAACAATGAGTCCTCCAAATTAGTCCATCACACTAGGCTACGAGTAGATGATTATATAGGTGCCTTCACAGCTTTTCCTTATGGAAAGGTAGTGAATGAAGGAAGACACCAAACCATTACCTAGCCTTAAAAGTGCCTTTGATGAAACCTCTTTCAATCCCATGGTAAACACGGTTAACTAACACACAAATCACAATCATTACAAGACATTATTTCGGGGCCAATTCTCTATCCCCAGTGGAGTCGCCAGACTGTAGAACACAGAAATTGGTGACACTGTTCTAGGCTCGTGGCCTAGTTAGGAGTACGAAATAGCCCGCGGGGAACTAAACCGGAGAAATAACATGGAGTCGCCACCCGGTGTGGACCGTGACAAAGATTTAAGGCCGCACTCACCCCTCGCAAGGGAATACCTCAAACCGTTGGGTTCAGAATGGTCCCTTACTTATGCCACTTGTAATGATGTGATTTGTGCAATAAACTAGCCGAATCTACTCAACATATATGCTCAAGGGTAACCTATGTCTAGTTTGTGTTCATCACAATAACTCCTAATCTAAGTTTGCATGCTCGAGAATAAGTCTTTAAACGGTAAACATATAAAATCACACAATGAGCACATTGAACCATTAAACCAAAATAAACAAATAAGTATTTAAACATAACCATAAACTAAACAAATTATCATGCCTATAATAACGTAATCATGCTTTGAAAATAAATAACAAACTAAGCTAAATCATGTTTTACTAACAAATAAATAACCTACGAACTATAACATGCTCAAACACAAGTTTGGATGAGACGAAATACGTGTCTCTTAAGTGGTACATGGCATTGTATCCCGAGTACAAACCGCATTACCGTTCATTCAGATTCGGCTACGGAATTTACGTCCGGGTTTCCATCCTATATACCACAAAAGGGAACACATATTCCGCTCATCCAACAATCACATCATGCCTCAAACGACTCTCATGCGATAATATTTTTAAAATAAACAAAATAAACGAAAGATAATAAATAAAAAGGTGCCCTCAGGTCTAACCTCTTTTGTCGTCTCACGAAAGGGCGTTACACGGCCGTTGGAAGGGTGGATGATCCGCAACTCTTTTGGTTCACTAACTCAACTTCTTTCCTCGCTGTTTCGCTGTTCGGGCTGATGTTTTCACTCCATTTCGCTGCTATTTTGCTGCTGTTTTTAGGCCACCGTTTTTGGGTGTATAAGGGACTGTTTTTGGGCGTTTTTTTGAGGGCTAGGGGCTGTTGTTTTTGGTGATTCTTTGGGGGGTTTTTATGCAGTTTTTAGTGTAGTTTCAGGGTGTTTTATGGGCTGTTTTAAGGGTCAGAGTTGCGGCAAAATTAGACAGAATAGAAGTGCAATTTGTGGCACTGAATAGGGTGTGTGCAGTTGGCTATTTTGGAGTGCAGTGGGGGTTTTGGCGTGAGTTTGAGGAGCATTTTGGGGCTATTTGTGAGGCAGTGCAGGGTCTGTTTTGGCCTGAATTAGGGGCTGTGTGGAAGGCTAAGTGCGTGAGTTTGAGGGTGGTGAAGGAAGACAGTGTGTGAATGGGCTGAAGATGGTGAAGGAGAGGGTGTGTTGCTCACGGCAATGGAGGTGGTTTGGGACTTGAATATGTGGCAATGAGGAAGAATTTTAGAACTCCTTGGGCGTGAATCTATTGTGCATGAGCTAGGGTTGAGAAGGGTGGTGAATGGTTCTTTTTATAGGCAAGGGAGGGGTGACTTTCCTTGTTGGAATAGGAAAGAATCTCCTATTGATGGTGAAATCTCTCTAATTGGTATCTCATAAGGAAAGGATCTCCTAATTTAGGATTATGATTGGCTTTGATTAGGAAAGGGATCTATGAGATTTCTTTTAATTAGAAAGGGATTTGACTTGATTTTAGCATGTGTTAAATGTGCATATCAATAATCTAGAGAGTGATGGGCGTGACTTAGGCTCCATGGGCGTGGGCTTTGGTTCTTTGGGTAGGCTTGGGTGTTTAGGTTTGGTTTATGATTTGGTAAGTGGTTTATGGGGGTTTTGGGCCGATGATAAGCTTTGAAACAAAGATCCAACAAGCAACCGAAGCTAAACAACTGGATTAAATCCAACAAAAATTCCATTTTCCAATTTTACCCTTCCAACGTCCGTTTCCCGTGACTTTCACAACTAAAGAGGTAGTGTCTCCGTACAAGACTCATCATCGGGACTTATATGCAAAAATACAGTACCTACATTGGATATATTGGCATATATAAGATATATGTTTCGGACTTGGATGTCCACCTACTGGATCTAGGAATTGGATGGGATCCAATTGATCTTAGAGATCTACCTAGTTAATTATCATACAATTTGTTGGCCAAAGTCAAGATTGTGTGTTATTTAACGGGATCTTAGCCCACTAGGAAACATGGTTTCCCGAGCACTCAACAGAGGGTTAGAGGCTCGCTGAAAAATAGTGGGAGGCAAGTATTAAATTTACAATATTCATTTAGTTACTTGCCATACGCGCTCATTTCAAATATTTCGTCAAATAAATTATTTATTAGTTGGACTAATATTTAATGTTGTTTTTATTAAAACAGTTGGACTGTATTCAAACTATTTCATTTATAGTTTATTATATAATTGGATTATACTAATCAATATATTTGAATTAACCATTTCAATTAATAGTTGATTTTATAATTGGATTATAGTAATCAATATAATTGAATTTAATCAATTAAATTATAGTTGATTATATAGTTAGACTATAGTAATCATTATAATAAATAGTACCTAAAATCGTTGATTAATAGTTGGACTATTAAAATCAAGATAAGGGAAAGATTAGTGTTTAAAACATAATCATGGGCGAAAATGTATTTAAACGACTTTAATTTTCAAATTAGGAATAAAACTTCATGATAGTCCTGAAAACCGAGAAGTTACTTTATTTGATATAGTGACGTCTCGAGCCTAAGCCCGGAGTTGAGCAAATAGTAGAACATGATATTTGGAATATTCATGTGATGATAACTTTAGTGCTTAATCATTGTGCTTGCCAAATAGACTCCTTAATTTCTTAGTCAGAACTAAGGATTGGATCCTTATAGTATGATATTGAAATTGAAGGATCTTCATAGATCTATCCTTAGATCTTAGAAGTACAAATTGCAATAGAAAACTCTTGGAGAGTTAATGGCTATACTCAAGGAGACAAAGCCAGAGTTTGCAATGGGCAAGAAGCGCAAGGCACATCTTACTTAACATTCTAGAGACCAAGGCTAGGCCGAAGGCTTATGGGTGTGGAAAAGGGCAAAGGCAAAGTCATTATAATCTTCTAGGAAGACAAATGACATATCCCAAGATGTCGGCCTAAATTATGGCAAACAGGTTCACTGAAGCGTGACTGCCGTATGGACAAGGCAGAGCATGAAGGATTAAAGACGGCAAGGCTCTGACTTCAAGAATGTTTGTCATAAATATGTTCACTACTAGTATTAAAATTGGATTTTAGATACTGGATGTGGTACATAAATATGCATTGATGTGCAGAATCTGCTGGTTAACAGGATACTGACTTCAGTTTAGGAACTACCCTTCAGGTGTGTACTTAAATTAGGAAATGTTAAAATGTAACTAGTTTGACTAGAAACATTATCTCTATATCAGAGTATAATCCGTTGCGGATATACCTTTATATTCTAGAACACTAAAGTGTTTCATTTTATAAATATGATATTGAGATAAACACATTAGATGTGAATAACAGTATTTATATTTTGAATATAAATACATCTCAAACGTATAACATGACAAACAAATAGCTCAAACTGAATTAATCAGTTGAGACTTATATGTGGCATTGTTGTCTGAGACACAATTAACAAGACTCGTATATCCACACTTTCGAAGAGTGGGTACTAGGACAAATTTGATTCTAATCAAATAAAGTCTACGAATCTAGTTTATTAGGCAAAGTGCCTATAACACCTTTTACTTGGTAAATGTGTAAGTGCCACCGATCTGTTAGCCATCGTTCATAGTGACGTAAGTGGGCCCATATCTAGCTAGGCTAGAGGTGGATATGAATGTTTCGTGACCTTTACGGATGTGGCATCGCGTTATGGTTATGTGTTTCTTTTGAAACACGAATCGAAAACTTTTGATTAATTCAAAGAGTTTCGACATGAAATAGACAAACAGATCGGCTGGAGTATAAAACCATTACGGTTAGACCATGATGAAAATACTTAAGCAATAAGTTTCTCATATACTTGAAAAAGTATAGTATTCTTTCAATGAGGACTCCTCCCGGAACACGTCAGTTTGACGGTGTGTCCGAACGGAGAAACCAAATTTTGTTGGACATGATAAGGTTAATCATGAGTCGCTCTGAGCTACCATTTCCTTCAAAGGATACGCATTATAAGTGCAAAACTTATTTTGAATAAGGTTCCATAAAATCTGTTAGACAGATTCATATTAGATATGAAGAGGAAAGAAACCGGGTTTTCTCATTCCTGTAGATTTGGGAATGCTGGGCATATGTTTGTATGATACCAAACTAAAACCCAAATCGGATAAGTGCCTAAGTTGTGGGTTATCCTAAGGAAACCTAAGTATAGTACTTATAAAACTCACTAGAGAACAATGTAATTGTTGCTCGCCATGCGGTTTTCCTAAGAGGAATACCTATATGCAGTGGTAAGTGGGAGGAAAGTAACACTCGATGAAAATCAGAGTAATACTATTCCAGGCACCGATTCCTTAATGGAACACAAATAGTTCATCAATGATGAAACTATACCAATAATCTTCAAATACACAAGAACCGCGTAAGTCGGAGAGAGTCAGAAAATAACCTGGGGTATGGGTTTCTGATCAAACCTCATAAAGATGTCAATCTTATTGAGGAATATGAACTGACTATGTTTGAGGAAGTGATACAAGGTATCGCCTCCCTATAATGGCAAAGTGCCATGATGTCCGAATTGGTTTCCATGTATACCAACTAAGTTTGGACACAAGTTGATGTACCGGAAGGCATTGTGCCTATTGGTACTATATAAGTCTTCAAGGAAGACATACATGGAAGGCAACATACCAACGTACAAAGCTGGCTTGTAGCGAAAATGTATCGTTATCAACATTGTGTCGATTACGACGAAACCTTTTAACTGTTGCCATGGTAAAATCCATTTGGATAATGCTTCCTAATGCTGCATGTTTCATTTATGAAATATGGCAGCTGAACGCCAAAATTGCTTTCCTTAACGGAAACCTTTTGGAAGATGTTTACAGCATCCTGACGGTTTTGTCGTACCAAAACTAGCAAACAAGGTTTGCAAGTAAATTCGATCCATGGATGGATTGAAGCAAGCATTACGTTCTTGGAACGATATCGTTTTGATGTAATCATAATAGTGTATGATTTTATTCAAAAACGGAAATGATTCGTGTTGTATATAAGAAGGTTAGTGGGAGCGCACTAACACTGTATGTCCTAATAATGATGACATGTCATTTCTTGGAAATGATAATCCCATAATATAATTGGTGAAAGCTTGGCTTTCATGAAAAAATTTCTGAGAAATCGTACATTGAAAAAATATACCGACCTGGTGTCTCATACGCTTTGAGCATATGAAGTCTCAATCAGGCCAATCCATGTGATAGTCACTGGATTGATGATAAGAACATCCTTAAGTATCTTAGAGAAACTAATGATGATGTCTTATACTATAAAGGATGAGAACTTGAAGTGACTGGGTTCACTACTGCAAGTTTCCTAACCGATAATAACGACTATAAGTCATAACAATGGTACTGTAAAGTTTGAATAACGGAACATGAGCTGGAAATCTTCCAAGCAAGATACTGTTACCGAATAAACAACAAAAGTGGATTATTGCTACAGCTGAGGCAACAATAGAAGCCTTCTGGATTGATAATAATCTAATTAGATTAGATATAGTTCTGTTAGCAGCTGAACTAGGCTACAACGCAGGCTAAATAATTAATGGTCTCATCAACGATCCAGATATATACTTCAATATTCATCTGATTCGTTCGGATCATACATCGTGGCGATGTGATAATCGAATAAATCGCATCAGATGATAATCATGCAAATCCGTTGAGGAAAGCCTTTCCTCAGCAGAAGTTTGAGCGAACCGTACATAGTTCGGGTGTTGGACACTTGAGTGATTGGCTATAGGCCAAGTGGGAGATTGTTGGATAGTTATGACCCATATCATCACTATTTGTACAGTTCATGGTGTTGTTGTACAAATTAACTTTGTGACAAAGGAAATTGCTCTTCTGTCATTTGTAATTAAATTACCAAGATGTATAAATGATTGAAGGTCAATATGATTAGTTCCGGATTGATAAGATATGAGACAATATCAATCAATGAAGGTTTAATCATTAAATATCCCTAGTCGTAGTATTATCGAGACAGGACATCGATAATGCGGAATAGACTAGTATTGCACTTGTGCGCGTTGTGGGAACATAACGACATAGTTCTCATATATTTGGGTATATGATACTCATGCAAGTGTAATAGGAGCTTGTGTTTTACCGATGGTACGGAAAAAAGCTTCGCTCTGGATAGACCCCTTGAAATTCCATTGGTATTATGACTATGTGTCTTTGGAAGTCCGAATCAGGGTAGGTGTATTTGGTCTTAACCTGAGACTTGCACCGCTAATACTTGCGACAATCAATATACTTTGGTTTTGGTCGTCCAGGTCTTTAACAGGTTCTGTGTACGCCTCTTCTGGGTATATTGAGAATCGTAGTGTATTGGGTGTGATGTCGAGATGGAAATATCACTCCAGTCATAGTGGAGATGATGATCATGTAGGATACGGAACTGGTTCTCTTATGTACTGCAGTCATCGGGATAATATGGCTAGGTCATGATTATCCGATATAGAGACTAGTTACCAGAGATCCGATATGTGCTTCGTACGGGGCAGACACATTTCCAAGCCCAAGCCTTGCATGTGACATCCGATGCTCGATCGAAATACGCAAGACTTCGTATACTACGCCTGATATAGATCACATATTCCTGTAAGGATATTTCTGGAGAATTGGGTAGGCATATGCTTTTCTAGAAGCCAACCATGTCTTGTAAATCGGTATAAATATAGTACTAGGTACTTACGTGTTCGGATATTTTGACGACCGTATTTACTGCCACCATATCTGGGGATCTCATGGGTCGCTTCCCGAAGATTCACCGATGACGTATGACTCGCACTTTATTAATCTGGGATTAATTATAAGAGATAGAAAATTAATCTGGGATTAATTACAGAGATATTTTATCTGGGATAAAATATTAATTAAAGAGAGAATATGATTAATTGGAATTAATCGATAAAATAATATATTCGATATATCATACGAAATTGGATTTCGACGCGGAATTAAAATTAGATTTTAATTCGAGCGAATGAGTTAATTTAGAATTAATTCGTTAGCGACGTGAATAGTAATTTTGCTAGGCAAAGTTATTTAATTAAATTTAATTTAATTTCATCGCAATGGAAAATTCGTTAATTTGGGAATTAGCGAACCCGAGCCCGGGAGTGTTTGCGGCCACACTCGCATTGCGAATTTAAGTGCGGCCCACAAGTCACATCTAGTGTCAAATCACTAGTCAATCGATTGATGTGATTTCTAGTCACTTTGAGTGATGTGACAACATGTCACTTGTGATTGATGATGGTAGTTGGAAAACTTTAATGCTTATACCTTTTCAAGTTTTTGAAATTCAAATATTTGGTATATGTTTAATTGATTTTGGAAATCAATTAGCTAATACACAAACCAACTTCTCTCTCACTCTCTCCTCTCTCACGCCCAAGGGGCTGTTTTTCTTCTCCATTTTTTCTGGTTTCACCATGAGTTGAAGGAGAAGCAAAGAAAATTTTGTGGCAAAATTTCCGGAGTGCTACCACGCTTTAGGAGTCTTGCGAAGGTGATAGGGAACTAATTTCATGAGCTTGGAATCACAAAACAAAGCTTTGAGCTTGGTGGATCATCCATGGCCGAATTTTGGAGGACAAAAATCTGCCCACTGCCGTGAGCTTCATGGAGGAGGAAAAGAGTTTTTGTTGTTCAACGCATCGCTCAACCGTTCAATGTAAGTATTCCGAAACTTCTTTGAGTATTCACACATATGTTTCATTGTTTGATTTAATCATTGGGACCTAATAGAACCCAACACATCATGGATCATGAGATAGGTCACGATCTAATTCTTCAGTCCTTACCAAAAGAATCTCTAACTTTATTATGCATTTTCATATGTCTGATAAAGAAGCTACTGTAGTATAATTCCACAATCTGGTAAAGCAAGCAGAGAAGGACTTGAAACCGGAGCTTTAAACCTCCGTCATGCTTACGGGTATGGACCTGAAGCCCCGAGGCCCAAAGAAAAATAAGGGCAAAGCCAAGGCTCCAGATCACCTAAAGCCCAATGGTAAGGTGGAGAAGAAAAAGGGAAATGGGAAATGTTTATTTTGTGGAAAGAATGGTCATTGGAAGAAATACTGCAGATCCTTGAAAGCCAATGAAGCTAGGGAAGCCCAAGAGGCCAAAAAGCCCAATGCTTCAGGTATGTTGTATATGATTGAACTATATTCTCAAAACTCTGAACCTTCTATTTCGGTGCTTGACACCGTTGTGGGACTCACTTGTGTAACAATGTGCAGGGCCTGAGAAATAGTTGGAGACTCCGTCATGGGGAGGTTGACTTACACATGGGTAATGGAGCAAAACTAGCTGCATTGTGCATGGGGACTTATTCATTAGTTTTGGCCGAATGGTTTAGTTTTATACTTAGAAGATTTTGTTTATGTACCTTCTCTAGTAAAGAACATCATTTCAATTTATTCTTTATGTAATAAAGGCTTTTCATGCCTAATAAGTTGTAATTAATGTTCTATTTATTTCAATGAAATAATATATGGATATGGTATTTTGAATAATGGTATCTATGACTTACAAACTAACAAGAATGTTCAACTTCTAATATATACAACGTTAACTCGAATAATCTCAATGAATCACTTCTATGGCACAGTCGCTTAGGTCATATCAATGAAACAAGATTAACTAAGCTACATAAGGATGGGTATTTCAAACCCTTCAATATAAACCTTATGGAACTTGTGAGTCTTGTTTTACTTGGTAAAATGACCAAATTACCCTTCAACGGTAAAAGACAGCGTGCAGTGGAGATATTAGAACTCATACACTCTGATGTAACCAATGTCAGTCATCGTTAGAGGTGGATTCTCCTACTTCATTACCTTTATCGATGATCATTCGCAATATGGGTATTTGTACCTTATGCGGTACAAATCTGAAGCCTTTGAGAAATTCAAAGACTTCAAGGCTGAAGTAGAAAACCAGCTTAATAAAAGTATTAAGTCATTAAGGTCTGACCGAGGTGCTGAATACTTAAGCAACGAATTTCAAGATTACTTGAGAGAAAATGGCATTATTTCCCAGTGGACTCCTCCGGGAACTCCACAGCATAATGGGGTCTCCGAAAGGAGAAATCAGAAATTATTAGATATGGTCCGATCAATGATGCCAGGCACGGATCTACCTCTTTCATTTTTTGGGTATTGCTTTAGAAACTGCAACACTACTACTAAACCAAGTTCCTTCAAAGACTGTTAGTCAAACACCATATGAGTTATGGTCTGGGAAACGTCATAGTCTTAGTTATCTAAGAGTTTGGGGATGTGACACATATGTCAAGCTCACACAAACTAACAAATTGGATGATAGGGCAGTTAAATGTAAGTTTGTAGGATATGCCTTGAACTCAAGAGCATACGTGTTCTATGTCCCAAATGAACAAAGAACATTTGTATCATGAAATGCTAAATTTCTAGAGAATGAATTCCTTTTCAAGAAATATAGTGGGAGTAGACTTGACCTCGAAGAGGTACGAGAAGAACAAACTAACATAGAACTAAACCCTAGGCCCCTCAAAAGGGCACCGACAGAATAACCACAAGGTTATTGTAGGACACAGAAATCGTGACGCTATTATAGGCTCGCGTCCTAGTCGGGAGTACGGAATAGCCCACAGGGGGACTAAACCGGAGAAATAAGGAGTCGCCACCCAGTGTGAACTGGGAAATGATTTAAGGCCGCACTCACCCCTCGCAATGGTAGACCTCAAACCGTTGGGTTCAGAATGGTCCCTTACTTATGCCACTTGTAATGAAAAGATTTGTGCAATTATCTAACCAAGTCTACGCAACATATATTCCTAAAAGTATCATTCGTCTATGTTAACGTACATGAAAATAAAACCTATGGCTAAGTTCGCATGCATAAAATTAAGTCGTCATAACGGAAAATACATAATAACACACAATAATCTCATGGACATATTTAATTATCAAACACGAAAAGTAAATAACAACCTAAATATAAACATAAATTAAATTCCTAATGCAAAAGAAATAACTAATCATGCTCAGAAATAACCAACTAAATCATACATAAAATAAATAATATACTAAACGACTACATCATGCTTAGACATAAGATTGGCTTTTCCGATTTACTGGTTCGTTGTTTTCCTTCGTTGCTTCACTGTTTCAGGCTGCTGTTTACTCACTATTTCTGTGATATTTGGGCACTATTTCAGGGCAGAATTTCGGTGGTTTAAGGCAGTTTTACTGGGGCTGGTTTTGGGTGTTTTAAGTTGCAGTTTAGGGGTTGTTTTTTAGTGCAATTCAGGGGCTATTTAGGGGTACAGTTGAGGGGTGTTTGTGAAGTGAATAGGGGCTGCTGTGAGGGCTGTTTGTTTGCGTGAATTTGAGGCAGTTTGTGGAGGCTGTTATATGCGTGAATTTGAGACAGTTTGGCGTGAATTGAAGGCTGTTTGGCGTGAATTTAATTTGTGGTCAAAGGGCCGTTTATTTGTGAGTGTGTTTGTCTTTTATTGGTACGTGAGGGGGGCTAGATTTGGTTGGATTTGAGGGCTTATGTGTCCGGTTAAGGTGGCTGATTTGTTGATGATTTGCTCGGTGGCAGTGTGGCGTGGTTTATGTGAAAGCAGGTGCGTGGCTTATGTGTGCGTGGAGTTGAGGCTGCTTAAGGTCGTTGGTTTAGGGTTGTTCGGTGGGTGAATATGGATGTGTTGTGAAAGGGTGTGTTGGGTGAATGGGGCTGTGTTGTTAAGGGGTATGTGGCGTGTTTTATTTGAAGGCAGGTGCGTGGCTTGCGTGAAGGCTGCCGAGTGTTGTGTGCTTTTAAGGGAGGCCATAGAGTGGCTTGCTGTTTGCCGAGAGAGAATGTGTTTTAGCTTAGAGCCTTAGGGTTTATTTCTTCTTTGTTGGGCGTCAAATAGCTCTAAGGGGGACCTAAGGGTTTGGTTTATGCCTCTTTTTATAGGCAAAAGTTGGGGTTTACCTTATGTGAATAAAGAAAGAATATTGTGTCATTATGAGGGATATTTAATTTGTGTATCATTAGGAAATGATCTCTTCATTTTAGGAAGGTAAATTAATTTGATTTTATTTAGTTTAGGAATGTGATTTAATTTAATTAGCAAGGTATTGATGAGATTTGATTTGAATATTTTAATTTGGGAAGGTGATTTGGTTTGATTTCAACATGTGTTTAATGTGTGAGTTTGTTCTTTTAGGAAGCTTTGGGCGTGCGGTTTGGTCCATTTGGGCGTGAGTTTGGTTTGTTTTGGTGGGCTTGGTGTGTGGTTTGGTGATGTATGGGCTTGGTGTGTGACTTGCGGGGGTTTTGAGCTAATGATAAGTTTAAAACAGAGGCTTAACGAGCAAACCCGAAGCTCAGCAAACGAATTAAATCCAACAAGGTGTCAATTTCTGACTCTTCCCTTCCGACGTCCGTTTCCCGCGACTTCCACAACTTAAAGAGGTAGTGTCTCCATGTGAGACTCATCATCGGGATTTACATGCAAAAATGCAGTGCCTACAGTCCCCCCACTTTGATGGGACTTTTGTAGTGTGTAACAGTGACAATCCTATCAAATTTATGCAATGCATTTTTCTTACCTGGCTCGCCAGCTGCTGCTTGACTTGTCTGTTGCTCTGAGATGTTTCAAGCTGATTTGATCTGGTGGTGAGGTGCTGCGACCCCTGAGGTTCATCCCTGCAAGATACTGTGATCTCTAGGAATCACTACCGAACTGAACTGATGAGAGTTGGTCCATTTCCGAACTGTTACCGAGTTGAGATTGTGGTCCATTTTCGATTTGTGCTCCATTTTTGGAGCGCCAATTTCGGCGTGCTAAACCTCATTTTGAGGCGTCGCTGATGTGATGGTGGTTCATTTTTTAAATGTGCTCTATTTTTGGAGCGCCATTTTCGGAATGCTAAACCTCATTTTGAGGCGTTGCTGATGTGATGGTTGTCCATTTTCGAACTGTGCTCCATTTTTGGAGCACCATTTTCGGCATGCTAAACCTCATTTTGAGGCGTCGCTGATGTGATAATAGTCCATTTTTTAATGGTGCTCCATTTTTGGAGCGCCATTTCCGGCATACTAAACCTCATTTTGAGGCATCGCTGATTTGATGGTGGTCCATTTTTCAAATGTGCTCCATTTTGGAGCGCCATTTTCGGCATGCTAAACCTCATTTTGAGGCATCGCTGATGTGATGGTGGTCCATTTTTGAACTGTGCTCCATTTTTGGAGCGCCATTTTTGGCATGCTAAACCTCATTTTGAGGCATCGCTGATGTGATGGTGGTCCATTTCCGAACCGTTACTTGATGAGAGATGACTCATTTTTGAACTGTTACTTGATGAGAGATGGCTCATTTTTGAACCGTTACTTGATGAGAGTTGGCTCATTTTTGAACCGTTACTTGGTGAGAGGTGGCTTATTTTTGAACCGTTACTTGATGAGAGTTGGCTCATTTTTGAACCGTTACTTGGTGAGAGGTGGCTCATTTTTGAACCGTTACTTGATGAGAGATGGCTCATTTTTGAACCGTTACTTGATGAGAAAGGGTAGACTGGTCGCCCCAGTCTCGATTCATCTTTCTGTCCTTTGCTGCTTTTTCATTTTTTCTTCAACACCTGCGAATAAAAACAAAACACCAAAAGAATGCAAGTACGTCACGTGTATGCATGCATGCATGGATGAGTTTCCTATTCCGTTGGGTTAGGACTTCCTTGTGCTCTCTGGCGCCTTTCACCTACCAACGTCTTTGGTCACCCCTGGGCATGCTTACAGTTTCCTTTTGTCAGTTCTCTGTGGTGATTGCTCAGTCTTCTTTTATCTCATGGCTCGAGTTCTCGGTATATCCCTTATTTGCGAGGTGGTAGACTTGTCGCCACCAGACTTGGCTCAGCTTTCCGCTCTTTGCTACTTACATTAGGTCAAAGTAGGTCATGTGATGTGATGTTTCCATACCAACATATTGTACTGCCTCTTACGAAATAGTCCCAATAGTCATACATACCGTTGCCCTCAAAGGATGCCCAATGTTGAAACCAGAGAACCTTCAAAGTACTTGAGGCAACTCAAATCCGAGCGTTTGAATAAATGATCTGAACCAGACTCAAAGTGTGTGTGTCCCAAGGTTCTTTCACAGCTTAATCCTTAAGTAAGCCAACTCGATGATTTTGTCTTGGAGAATTGGATCAGTGGGTCTAACCAACCTATATGTCTTGATCATACTCTGTGATTACTTCCTCGTACTCAACATGATATGGTTTTCTTTTCTTTTGTCTCTTTCTTTTATTTCTTTTCATTTTGAACTTCTTTTCTTTCTTTTCTTTTTTTCTTTTTCTCTTTTCTTCTTCTTTTTCTCTCTTTCTCTTTCTCTTTTTTTCCTACACACCTACCCTTTAAGGTAGCATTTCTCCTCATGGTGGTCCTAATACTCACCCATGGGTAGCTTCACGCTTATCGGTTATAGGTGGTCTATTTTTTTCCTTTTCTTTTCAAAGATTTTTTCTTCGTTTCCAACATATCATATATCGTAACATACGTAAACCATGATGGACATCTAGGCAAACGGTCATTC
Source organism: Zanthoxylum bungeanum (assembly GCA_019454045.1). Lineage (NCBI taxonomy): Eukaryota > Viridiplantae > Streptophyta > Magnoliopsida > Sapindales > Rutaceae > Zanthoxylum > Zanthoxylum bungeanum. The sequence goes on from SKCR01022826.1 coordinate 20,920, forward strand.
ACCGATCCGCCATCTCTTCAGCTAGTCATCTCGATGACTACTCAGGCTTCCACTGCTAAGATCCTCTAATTAAGTGCTCGCGAGTCTAGTCAAGATCAAGTACTCAAAATATCGGATGAGAGTACATCTCGCACTTATCGTTTCTAAGGTTTCACCCTGAAGTAAACAATTTCATCATAGGACTCATGCTTAACTATTGAGGAAAAGACTCAAACAAGTAGGCAGAATCAATGTCTTTATTATTAATAAATGTGGGATCAAAATTGAATAAGATCAGGAAAAAAAACATCTACATAATTTGTAACTTCGTCTTCCCCCGTCTTCTTTCTTTCTTCGAACATCAGATTCTCCAACTGCAGTAGTTCTTTTTCCCATTTACTTCCCCTTTTTGCCACCTCATTCTTGCACTGTCTAAAAAGTTTTCCCAGAAATCCTCCCTCTGCTATATTTCATCTTCACTACTGTTGCCCTGTATCCCCATGCGGAAAGTTTGGTGGTTGTGAGTTTGGAGGACAAGGCTGCCGGGTAGGCCGGAGTTGATCATGTAGGTGGGTGGTGGGTTTCTGGTTGTGTTGGGTTGTTATTTTTCAGGGTCAGGTATTTTATGGGCATCAATGAGGTCTTGGATTTCATGCCTAAGGCGGGTGCATTTTTCATTATCATGGCCTTTTTGCTGGTGGAGGTAACAATATAGGTTTAAGTCAAGGTAGCGGGGCACATGGTTTGGAAGTGGTTTAGGTTCTAAGGGGTTTAGGAGTCCTTGCCTTTTCAGCTCTTCAAACACCTCCGATAAAGGTCTACCAAAATTGGAGAATCATCTATTTCTGATAGGGGCGACCTCAGAAGGAGTGGGCTTGGTCCTTGAAGGTTCCCTAATGGTCTTTCTATTCTGGTTGCCAAACTTCCTATTATCGGCCACACGGGGTACGGTCAAACTGGCGACAACATTGGTCAAAACTTGCAACTACTCAGTAATTTTAGTGAGACTGGTTTCCAGTTGATCCATATGGGATCCCTCGTTAACTGATTCGCTCATTTGGCTAGTGGTCTTTTGGTGAGTCTGCCCTCTTTCCTAACCCAACGCGTATCTATGATGTCTTTTAAAACTATAAGTTAGCATGTATGTGTGCGATGCATGTAATGTATAAGTCGGCCCATTATCATTTTAAAGCATTCAATCATACTATTGCGAGGTGCAAACTTATCCCAGTTGAAAAAGGCCCAACAGGTTTACACTTTTGTGATAACATGGATAAACAACTTCAAATGAAATAAATGAGTACGGAATAGCCCACGAGGGGACTAAACCGGAGAAATAACGGAGTCGCCACCCAGTGTGAACTGGGAAATGATTTAAGGCCGTACTCACCCCTCGCAAAGGAAAACCTCAAACAGTTGGGTTCGGAATTGTCCCTTACTTATGCCACTTGAAATGAAAAGATTTGTGCAATAATATAACCAAGTCTATGCAACATATATTCCTAAGAGTATCCTTCGTCTATGTTAACGTACATGAAAATAAAACCTATGGCTAAGTTTGCATGCATAAAAATAAGTCGTCATAACGAAAAATACACAATAACACACAATAATCTCATGGACATATTTAATTATCAAACACGAAAAGTAAATAACAACCTAAATATAAACATAAATTAAATTCCTAATGCAAAAGAAATAACTAATCATGCTCGAAAATAACAAACTAAATCATACATAAAATAAATAATATAGTAAACGACTACATCATGCTTAGACATAAGATTGGATGAAACGAAATATGTGTGTCTCTCAAGTGGTACATGGAGTTGTTTCCCAAGTACAAACCACACTACCGTCCATTCTGATTCAGCTACGGAATTTATGTATACGTTTCCATCCGATATACCGCAAGAGAGAACACATATTCCATTCATCTGAAGGTCATATCATACACCAATCAACAATACTCATGCAAAGTAAAATAAGAAAATAAATAAAAATAAAGGAGAATGAATAAAAAGGGGTGCCCTCAGGTCTAACCTCTTAAGTCGTCTATTGGAAGTGCGTTACACGGTTGTCGGAAGGGTTGATGCTCCTCGACTTTTCCGATTTACTGGTTCGTTATTTTCCTTCGTTGCTTCACTGTTTCGGGCTGCTGTTTGCTCACTATTTCTACAATATTCGGGCAGTGTTTCAGGGCAGAATTTCGGTGGTTTAAGGCAGCTTTTATGGGGCTGGTTTTGGGTGTTTTAAGGTGCAGTTTAGGGGCTGGTTTTGGGTATAGTTCAGGGGCTGTTTAGGGGTACAGTTGAGGGTTGTTTGTGACATGAATAAGAGCTACTGTGAGGGCTGTTTGTTTGAGTGAATTTGAGGCAGTTTGTGGAGGTTGTTATATGCGTGAATTTGAGACAGTTTGGCATGAATTTAATTTGTGGTCAATGGACTATTTATTTATGAGTGTGTGTTGGTCTTTTATGGGTACGTGACAGGGTTGGATTTGGCGTGGAGTTTAGGGCTTATGTGTCCGGTTAAGGTGGATGATTTGTTGATGATTTGCTCGGTGGCAGTGTGGCGTGGTTTATGTGAAAGCAGGTGCGTGGAGTTGAGGCTGCTTAAGGTCGTTGGTTTAGGGTTATTCGGTGGGTGAATAGGGCTGTGTTGTGAATGGGTGTGTTGCGTGAATGGGGCTGTGTTGTGTAGGGGTATGTGGCGTGTTTTATTTGAAGGTAGGTGCGTGGCTTGTGTGAATGCTGCCAAGTGCTGTGTGCTTTTAAGGGAGGACAGAGAGTGGCCTGCTGTTTGCCGAGGGAGAGGGTGTTTTAGCTTAGAGCCTTAGGGTTTATTTCTTCTTTGTTGGGCGTCGAATAGCTTTAAGGGGGTCCTAAGGGTTTGGTTTATGCCTCTTTTTATAGGCAAATGTTGGGGTTTACCTTATCTGAATAAGGAAAGAATATTGTGTCATTATGAGGGATATTTAATTTGTGTATCATTAGGAAATGATCTCTTCATTTTAGGAAGGTAAATTAATTTGATTTTATTTTATTTCATTTAGTTTAGGAATGTGATTTAATTTAATTAGGACGGTATTGATAAGATTTGATTTGAATCTTTTAATTTGGGAAGGTGATTTGGTTTGATTTCAACATGTGTTTAATGTGTGAGTTTGTTATTTTAGGGAGCTTTGGGCGTGGGGTTTGGTCTATTTGGGCGTGAGTTTGGTTTGTTTTGGTGGGCTTGGTGTGTGGTTTGGTGATGTATGGGCTTGGTGTGTGACTTACGGAGGTTTTGGGCTAAGGATAAGTTTAAAACAGAGGCTTAACGAGCAAACCCGAAGCTAAGCAAATGAATTAAATCCAACAAGGTGTCAATTTCTGACTCTTCCCTTCCGACGTCCGTTTCCCGCTACTTCCACAACTTAAAGAGGTAGTGTTTCCATGTGAGACTCATCATCGGGACTTACATGCAAAAATGCAATGCCTACAGTTATGAACTCAGAAGGTCTGGTAGAGAAAGACATGAGCCTGTAAGATATGGTTTCCATATTGATAAGGAACATGATCAGGTCATTGATAATGATGATCCCACCAGTTATGACGAAGGAATGCGTGACATTGATTCAGTCAAGTGGCATGAGGCCATGAAATCCGAAATAGACTCTATGTATCAAAATCAAGTCTGGGACTTGGTAGATGCACCTGAAGGGATAAAACCTATAAGGCTAGGTTGGTGGCGAAAGGTTATAGACAAATCCAAGGTTATAGACAAATCAGAATCAAGTCTGGGCCATGAAATCCCATAGGCTGCAAGTGGATTTACAAGCATAAAACTGATGCAGAAGGCAACATCCAAACCTATAAGGCTAGGTTGGTGGCGAAAGGTTATAGACAAATCCAAGGAATTGACTATGAGGAAACCTTCCCGCCTGTTGCAATGATAAAGTCCATTCGAATTTTACTGGCACTAGTTGCACACTTTGATGATGAGATTTGGCAGATGGATGTCAAAACAGCTTTCCTTAATAGGAACCTCGTATAGGAAGTCTATATGACACAACCTGAGGGGTTTGCATCTAAGGATGATCATAATAAAGTATGCAAGCTTAAACGATCCATTTATGGACCCAAGCAAGCCTCCAGAAGTTGGAATATATGATTTGATGAGAAATCAAAGAATTTGACTTCATCAAAAATGTAGACGAGCCCTGTGTTTACAGGAAAAGTAGTGGGAGTGCTGTTGTATTTCTTGTATTATATGTCGATGACATATTAATCATCGGGAATGATATTCCCATGATGTAAGCCACCAAGCAATGGTTATCTCATAATTTCTCCATGAAAGATTTGGGAGAAGCATCCTACATCCTCGGCATTAAGATTTACCGTAATAGATCTAAGAGGTTGTTAGGACTTTCTCAATCTACGTACATAGATAAAGTTTGAAAAGATTCAAAATGGAAGATTCAAAAAGAGGTAATTTACCTACTTGTCATGGATCAAATTATCTAAGGAGCAATTTCCACATACTCCTTCAGATAGAGAGCGTATGAGTAGGATCCCTTATGCTTCAGCAATAGGATCGATCATGTATGCCATGCTATATACAGGACCTGGTGTCTCTTATGCTCTTAGCATAACGAGCAAGTATCATAAAAATCCTGGTGCGCAACACTGGGCAGCTGTCAAAACAATCCTCAAGTATCTGAGAAGAACTAAGGATGTGTTTTTGACATACGGAGATTGTTCTGAGATGAAAGTCATTGGTTACTGTGATCACAAACAGGATATCTATTTACTTTAAATAGCGGTGCTATAAATTGGAAAAGCTCAAAGTAGTCAACTACAACGGACTCCACCATTGAAGCTGAGTATATTGCAGCATCTGAGACAGCTAAAGAAGCAGTCTGGATAAAGAAGTTCATCACGGAGCTGGAAGTGCTTCCCGCGATAAAGAATGGCGTCACGATGTACTGTGACAACACGGGCACCATTGCTCAATCAAAGGAACCAAGGTCCCACCAGAAATCAAAGCATGTACTCAGGCGATTTCATCTCATCAGGGAGATTGTTGAGAGAAAATAAATTATTATAGAGAAAATACCCACAGAAGATAATCTTGCAGATTCTCTGACTAAAGGGCTGACTCAACAAAAGCATGATAGGCACACCCCGAGAGTATGGTGTCCAGATTCATACTAGTTGGCTATAGTGCAAGTGGGAGATTGTTAAGGATATGCCCTATACCCTGTTGGACAATTATGACCCATATCATCACTATTTGTAAAAAAGCATTGTGGTTTTTGTAAAAATTAACTATGTGACAATGAAAATTACTATTTTATCATTTTGTAATTAGATTACTTGAATAAATAAATGATAAAAGTCCATATGATTAGTTACGGATTAATAAGATAAGAGACAATATCAATCCACAAAGGTTTAATCATTAAATATCCCTAGTCGTAGTATTATCGAGACTTGACATCGATAATGCGGAATAGACTAGTATTGCACTTGTGCGTGTTATGGAAGTGTAACAACATAGTTCTTATATATTGAAGTATTGGATAGTTATGCAAGTGTGATATGAGGTTGTGTTCGCCGATGGTACGGAAACAGCTTCGCTCTGGATAGACCCCTCGGAATCCCATTGGTAGTATGACTATGTGTCTATGGGAATCCGATTCAGCGTAGATGTATTTGGTCTTAACCTGAGACTTGCATCGCTAGTACTTGCGACAATCAATACGCTTTGGTTTTGGTCGTCCGGGACTTTAACAGGTTCTGCGTACGCCTCTTCTGGGTTTTTTGAGAATCATAATGTATTGGGTGTGATGTCAAGATGGAAGTATCACTTCAGTCATATGGAGATGATGATCACGCAGGGATACATAACTGGTTCTCTATTATGTTACAACTATCGGGATAATATGACAAGGTCACTCTTCCTCATTATAGAGACTAGTTGCTTGTGATCCAACTAGGTTCTCTAGCCCCAAGCCTTGCATGTGACATCAGATACTGGATCGTAATACACAATACTACGTATACTACGACTGTATAGATTATATATTCCTTAAAGAATATTTCTGGAGAATTGGGTAGGCATGGCGCTTTGCTAGAAGCTAATAGTGTCTCGTAAATCGGTAAGAACGTGGTACTGGGTACGCACGTGTTCGGATAGTCCGACAACCGGATTTACTGCCAACATATCCAGGGATCTGATGGGTCTCTTCCCGAAGATTCACCGATGACGTATGACTCGAACATAATTAATCTGAGATTAATTAGAAGAGATAGAAAATTAATCTAGGATTAATTACGACAAGATTTTATCTGGGATAAAATTCCATTTGAAGAGAGAGAGAACGATTAATTCGGAATTACTCGATAAAAAAAATATTCGATATATTAAATGAAATTAGATTTCATAACGGAATTAAAATTGGATTTTAATTCGGGCGAACAAAAATTTAAAATTAATTCACGAGCGACTTTAATAGTAATTTTGCTAGGCATAATTATTTAATTAAATTTGATTTAATTATGTCGCAACAGAAAATTCGTTAATTCGAAATTAACAAACCAGAGCCCGGAATGTGTTTGGGGGCCTACTCAGATTTGGAATTCAAGTGGGGCCCACAAGTCACATCACTTGTCATTCTTATCACTTTTTGGTGATGGAAGTTAGTGATGAAATTATGGTGGCTTGTAAGACACACAATTGTGAAAGAAGTGAATGAAATTTTACCAAACTTTGGTATATCATTTTTTTGTTTTTGGAAAATCAAAAATACAAGATACAATTCATTCTCTCCCTCTCCCTCTCCCAACCGAAATCCTCTCCTCTATTTTTCCTTTGTTTTACCGTGAACCACAAAGGAGACTTGGGGATTTTTGTTGCAAAAATCTCTATTTCTAGCACATCAAATAATCATACAAAGGTAATAGGGAAACCTTTCCCAATAGTTTGGAATCTCATTCTTCAAGCTTGGAGCTTCACATACAAATCAAGAGGAGCTTGGAGCAACTTTAAAGGAGGAAATTTTGAACTTCCCACCTACATCCAACCGTTCAATGTGAGTATATATCTGCTATATTCCTTTGAGTATTCACACCTATTTTATGCTTATTAGATCTTGGGATTGATCTAAGAGACCCAACAATGGTATCAGAGCCTATTTAAGCATGAAATTGAATTATGGTTCTTAATCTAAAATTTGGGTATTTTTTATTTTAGCATGATTTAATCAAATTGTTTGTTTGAGTATGCTTAGATAATGTTAACTTAGAGTTATGCATGATCAATTTTATGAAAAATTAATTGGATTAATTTTCCTCAAATTGAAAGGCTTGGCCGAATGCATTAGTACCCTAGGTCATGGTGATTTTTTTGTTTTTTAAACCATTGGATGTGTTTAAAATACTTGGATATATTAGTTTGTGATTTAATTGGATTGAAATAAAAATTGATATAAAAATCTTTAAATTGCCGTGAGCTTTGGAAGCATGTTGGAATTGATTTTGCTTTAATTTGTGTTGGACATAAGTTGATTAATTAAAACATGATTAATTATGTAAATTGGTACTTTGGAAATGTTATTTTGAATAATTAATTATAGCTATACACTTTAATTAAATAAATTGTGATATTTAGAATATTAGAATTTAATTAATTAGGCTTAATTTCGAATTGGGCTAAAATTGTTGTATTTGGGCCTAATGGGCTTGGTTGGGCCAAGTTGGTTTAGGACAATTGGATTGGATCCAAATTGGGCCTAAACCATTCCATTAAGTCCAAATATAATAAATGGGCCTTTAAATAATTAATTGGGCCTAATGGGTAGAAGTTAGAATAGTGCTAGCCGGGGAGAGGAAATTGAGTGATGTGTTCTAGAAACAATTTGTGAGATATCCATCCGCATATCATTATTAATATATTTATCGTGCCTTATTATGCTTTTAGAATGAATGCTTAAGGGTGTATGATGAGACCTAATCAAAGATAATTAATTGGTTGCCAATTACGCGAAAAAACCCTCATCAAATATTAAACGTTTTCCTTCCATTGAATGATTCATTCTTAATATCCAAGATTGGCATTGGTTTGTTGGCCAAAGTCAAGACCTTTTTCCATCGCGAATGTGTTTGAATCATGAAGTCTTTGTTCCATATCGCATGTCTTGGCCAAGTTGTGATTTGTTGGCCAAAGTCAAGATCACTTCTTGTTCATCGACATCGATTACGAAGCTTTCCAAAGTCATTGAGTCACGCTTAACTGGAATCATTAAGCTTGTTGAGCCAAAGCCAAGGCTTAGTTGATTCAGAGGAAAAGGTTAGGAAAATATATTGGATATATTGGCATATATATTGTATATATATTTCGGACTTGGAGGTCCACCTACCGGATCTAGGAATTGGATGAGATCCAATTGATCTTAGAGATCTACCTAGTTAAATATCATACAACTTGTTGGCCAAAGTCAAGGTTATGTGTTATTTAACGGGATTCTAGCCCACTAGGAAACTAGATTTCGCGAGTACTCAACAGAGGGTTAGAGGCTCACCGAAAAATAGTGGGAGGCCAATATTGAATTTGCAATTTCATTCAAATACTTGCCAATTACGCGCTTTCAAATTATTTCGTAAATTATATATTATTAGTTGGACTAATATTTTATTATTTTTCTTGTAACAGTTGGACTGTACCCAAATATCGTTAATTAAATAGTTTGACTATTGCAATTAAGATGACTGGAAAGATCGGATTTAGAGACATTATCATGGGTGAAAATGTCTTTAATGGCGTGAACTTTCCTGAATACGATAGAGAGGATGCTCTATACGATAGAGAGACCTCTCGGGCCTATGCCTGGAAATGAGCAGCCGTTTGAGCTTGAACTTTGGAAGACTCATAGCGATGACAACTCAATTGTTCAGTCCGCCATGCTCACTGCGATGACCCCTCAATTTCGTCGCCAAAATAAGGGATTGGATCCCTATACTATGATGGCAAAATTGAAGGACCTTCATCGATCTAACCTTAGATCGCAAAGGTATGAATTGCCGAAAAAGCTATTTCGCTCTCGAATGTCAGAGGGTACATCTGTTGAGCACCATGTGTCGTAGATGATTGCTGACATTGAACAACTGGCTCAGCTAGGCATAACCTTTGATGCTGAGACTTCTATAGATTTGATCTTGCAGTCTCTTCTTGACAGCTGGATCGGATTCATCATGAACTACAATATGATGAACCAAGACCATACTCTTGTAGAGCTGATGACAATGTTGCGTGAAGTTGAAAATGAGCTATTGAAGGGCAAAAAGTGCGAGGCGCACTTCGCTTCAACATCTATGTCTCCGAGGGCTTGGCCCAAGGCAACTGGAGGTGTAAAGAAGAAAAGAAAAAGAAGGGCAAGGCTAAATCACCAAAGTCTTCTAGGAAGGCAAATGACAAATCCCAAGATGTATGCCTGTAGTATGGCAAACGGGGTCACTGGAAGCGTGACTGTCGTGAGTACAAGGCGCATATGAAGGAAATCAAGCGGGCAAGACACCGACTCCAGGTATGTTTGTTATAGAAATAAACATGTCTACTTCTTGTTTTAAAAATTGGATTTTGATTCTGGTTGTGGTACTCATATATGTACTGATGTGCAGGATCTGCGGATTAGCAGGAGACTGGCCTCATGGGATTGATCTACGAGTTGGAAACGGGACCAGGGTCACTGTTTTGGCTGTAGGGACTTATATTTTGGAACTGCCCTCAGGGTATGTACTAAATCTTTCAGACTATTATTATGTACCTAGTTTGACTAGGAATATTATATCTGTATCTTTATTAGCCCAATGTGGCTATACTTTTTTTTAGAAACACTTGGTGTTTTATGTATAAAAATGATATGGAGATATGCAGTGCTGATGTGAATAACGGCCTTTATATTTTGAATATAAATCAATCACAAACATATAATGTAACAAACAAAAGGCTTAAATTAAGTAACAAAGATGAAACTTATATGTGGCATTGTCGTCTAAGACACATTAACAAGACTCGCATATCCACATTTTCCAAGAGTGGGTACTTGGACGAATTTGATCCAAATTCATATGACGTCTATGAATCTTGTTTGCTAGGTAAAATGCCTAAAACAACTTTTAGCGGTAAAGGTGCACGTGCCACCGAACTGTTAGCCCTCGTTCATAGTGACGTATGTGGGCCCTCAGATATGAATACTCCGTAACCTTTACGGATGATGCATCGCGTTATGATTATGTGTATCTTATGAGACACAAGTCGGAAACCTTTGAGAAATTCAAAGAATTTCAGCACGAAATAAAAAAACAGACCGGAAAAAGTATTAAAACATTACGGTCGGACCGTGGTGGAGAATACTTAAGCAATGAGTTTCTTGATTACTTGAAAGAGTATGGAATTCTTTCACAGTGGACTCCTCCCGGAACACCGCAATTAAACACTATGTCCGAACGGAGAAACCGAACTTTGTTAGACATGGTAAGGTCTATGATGAGTCGCACTGAGCTACTTATTTCCTTCTAGGGATATGCATTGAATAGTGCAATACTTATTTTGAATAAGGTTTCGTCAAAGTCTGTTCAACAGACTCCGTATGAACTATGGACAGGAAAGAAACCGGGTTTCTCAATCCTGAAGATTTGGGGTTGCTGGGCATACGTTAAATGTTTGGATGGTACCAAACTTGAACCCAAATCGGATAAGTGTCTATTTGTAGGTTATCCTAGCGAAACCAAATGATATTACTTCTACAATCCACAAGAGAACAAAATATTTGTTCCTTTGCATGCGATTTTCCTTGAGAATAAATTCCTAAATGCAGTGGTTAGTGAGAGGAAAGTAGAACTCGATGGAAGTCAGAGTGATACTGTTCCTGGCACAGAATCTTTAACGGAACATGAACAGTTTATCAGGGATGAGACTGTACCACATTCTTCGAATACACAAGAACCGTGTAGGTCAGAGAGAGTCAGAAAACAACTTGAGAGGTATGGGTTGTTGGATAATTATGATCCATAGCATCACTATTTGTACATAACATGGTGTTGTTGTACAAATTAACTATGTGACAAAGGAAATTGCTCTTTTATCATTTGTAATTGGATTACTCGGATATATAAATGATAAAAGCCCTTATGATTAGTTCCGAATTAATAAGATATGAGACAAAATTAATCCACAAAGGTTTAATCATTAAATATCCCTAGTCGTAGTATTATCGAGACTGGACATCGATAATGCGGAATAGGCTAGTATTACACTTGTGCGTGTTATGGAAGCGTAACGACATAGTTCTCATATATTTGGGTAATGGATACTCATGCAAGTCTAATAGGAGGTTCTGTTTACCGATGGTACGGAAATAGCTTCGCTCTGGATAGACCCCTCAGAATCCCATTGGTAGTATGACTATGTGTCTATGGGAATCCGAATCAGGGTAGGTGTATTTGGTCTTAACCTGAGACTTGCATCACTAATACTTGCGACAATCAATATACTTTGGTTTTGGTCGTCCGGGGCTTTAACATGCTCTATGTACGCCTCTTCTGGGTATACTGAGAATCGTAGTGTATTGGGTGTGATGTCAAGATGGAAGTATCAATTAAGTCATATAGAGATGATGATCACGCAGGGATACAGAACTGGTACTCTAAGTGCTATAGCCATCGGGGAAGTATGACTAGGTTATGACTTTCCGATCATAAAGAGACTAGTAGTTAGTGATCCGATATATGCTTCGTACGGGGCAGACACAACTCCAGCCCCAGGCCTTGCATGTGACATCCGATATTGGATCGTAATGCACAATACTATGTATACTATGCCTGACAAAGATCATATATTCCGTAGAAGAATATTTCTGGAGAATTGGGTAGGCACGGTGCTTTGCTAGAAGTCAACCATGTCTTGTAAATCGGTAGGAACATGCTACGGGTACGCACGTATTCGGATAGTCCGATAACCGTATTTACTGCCAACATATCCAGGGATCTCTTGGGTCGCATCCCAAAGATTCACCATTGATATTTGACTCGAACAATGTTAATCTGGGATTAATTAAGAGAGAGAAAATTAATTGGGATTAATTACGGCAAGAATTAATCTGAGATTAATTATCAGAGAAAGAATTAATCTGGGATTAATTGCGTCGAGAATTTATCTGGGATTAAATTCGTCGAAAGGAGAGAACACGATTAATTTGGAATTAATCGGTAAAATAAATTTAATAGTTAAATTAGATTTTACTATTTAATTTATTTAATTGGGCTAAATAATATATTAGATATATTAATTGAAATTGGATTTCAACAGGAAATTAAATTGGATTTTAATTTTAGCGAACGATTAATTTGGAATTAATTCGCGTGCGATTTTCGTAATAATTTTATTGAGTATTATTATTTAATTAAATTAGATTTAATTGTGCCGCGACAGAAAATTCATTTAATCGAATTAAACGAATCCGAGCCCGAAGTGTGTTGAGAAAGAACACTTGAATTTTGAATTTAATGTGGGGCCCACTTCACTTACATCATTAGTCACCTTTGGTGATGGAAATGGATGATGAGTTTTAGTGGAAACTTGTAAAACACTCAACACATTTAATTTTGGAAATTAATCTCTCTCTCTCTCCCTAGCATTTGGTCGAATTGCCACAAAATGTTATTGAATGAATTGGCCGAAAAAATCAAGTGGTGTAGGACACAGAACTTGACGACGCTGTTCTAGGCTCGCGGCCTAGTTGGGAGTACGGAATAGCCCACAGGGGAACTAAACCGGAGAAATAAAATGGATTCGCCACCCAGTGTGAACTGGGAAAATGATTTATGGCCGCACTAACGCCTAGCAAGGGAAGACCTCAAACCGTTGGGTTCGGAATGGTCCCTTACTTATGCCACTTGTAATGAAAAGATTTGTGCAATAATTTAACCAAGTCTATGCAACAACAACCTACATTTAAGTTTGCATACGACCTATATCTAAGTTTGCATACGACCTATATCTAAGTTTACATGCATAAAAGTAAGTCGGAATAACGGTAAGCACACAATCTCATGCATGCATTAAATCGCTAGGCATGGCAATGTAAATAAATAATAATCTAAACATAAACTTAGAAGAGACATAATCAAGTTCCTAATGCGAAAGAAATAACTAAATCATGCTTGGAAATAATCAACTAATCATGCATAAAAAATATCACACTAACGACTAAATCATGCTTAAAAATAAATAACATACTAACTACTAAATCATGCTTAAAAAGATAAATAACATACTAAAAAACTAAATCATGCTCAAACACAAGGTTGGATGAAACGAAATATGTGTGTCTCTCGAGTGGTACGTGGAGTTGTTTCCCAAGTACAAACCGCACTACCGTCCATTCAGATTCGGCTACGGAATTTACGTCTGGGTTTCCATCTGATATACCGCAATAGAGAACCCATATTCCATTCATCTGAAGGTCATATCATGCACCAATCCACAATACTCATGCGAAGTAAAATAAGAAAAAAAAAATAAAGGAGAATAAAAAACGGGGTGTCCTCAGGTCTAACTTCTTAAGTCGTCTATTGGAAGTGCGTTACACGGCCGTCGGAAGGGTTGGTGCTCCGCAACTTTTCTGATTTACTGGTTCGTCGTTTTCCTTCGTTGCCTCGTTGTTTTGGGCTATTGTTCTATTCTGTTTCACTGCTATTTTTGCTATATTTTCTGGTCACTGTTTTTGCGGTAATTGGGGACTATTTTGGCTTACTATTTTGTGGTAATATGGGTGTATTGGGGCTGCTGTTTGTGCAGTTATTTGGGTAGTTTCTGGGCTGATTTTTGGTGGTTTGGAGTGCAGTTTAGGGACTGATTTTTGGTGTTTTGGGGTAGTGCAGTTTGAGAGACTATCTTGCGGTGAATGTGGGCTGTTTGTGTTGTGAATATGGTGTAAATGGAGGCTATTTCGTGCAGCTTGGGAACGTGAATGTGGGCTGTTTCGTGGGTGTTATTGGTTGCTGTTTGAAGGTAGTTAGGGCGTGATGAAGGGGCTGCTGTGATGGGCTTCTTAGGGCGTGATGAAGGTGCGACTGTGAGGGGCTTGTTAGGGCGTGATGGTGGTGAGAAAGTGAGGTTTTGCTATGTGGACGTGAGGGCTGCTAGTCAGTGCTTGTTTGATGGAAAGTGAGGGGTGTGTCTTTCTTAGTGGCTGCGTGGTGTCTTTGCCGAGAGAGAGCAGAGCCTGTGTGTTTGTGCGTGAAGAATGAGGGCTGTGATGCCGTGCAGATTTTGGTGTTGTTTTTAGGGTTTAGAGTTGTAAGGGGATGTGAGAATGAGCTAGGGATTCTAAGGTTGGGATTAGGCTTCTTTTATAGGCAAGGGTTGGGGTTGTCCTTATGTGAATATGGAAAGAATATTGTGTAATTATGGGGGATATTTTCTAATTAGTGTGCTATAAGGAAAAATCTATTTAATTATGGATGTGATTTAATTTGATTTGATTTCTTCTCTTTTGATTAGAGATATGATTTAATTGAATTAGGAAAGTGTTTGATGAGATTTGATTTGAATATTTTAATTTGGGAAGCTGATTTGTCTTGATTTTAGCATGTGTTTAATGTGTGATTTTTTTTATTTTGGAATGCTTTGGGCGTGGCTTTGGTCTTCTTGGGCGTGAGTTTGGTCCATTTTGGTGGGCTTGGTGTGTAGTTTGGTGATGTGTGGGCTTGGTGTGTGACTTGCGGGGGTTTGGGCCAAGGATAAGTTTAAAACAGAGATCTAACGAGCAAACCCGAAGCTAGGCAAACAAATTAAATCTAACAAGGTGTCAATTTCTGACTCTTCCCTTCCGACGTCCGTTTCCCGCGACTTCCACAACTTAAAGAGGTAGTGTCTCCATGTGAGACTCATCATCGGGACTTATATGCAAAAATACAGTGCCTACAAGTGGCCATTGATTTTTTCTAATTTAAAAAGGGCCACTGCCTCTATTTTTTAAAATAGCAACAAATGGCCTCGAAAAAGTCAAGCAGGCCAAATGAAAGAAAAAAGGCATTTTTGCTCTCTGTCTCTTGATTTGGCGAGAATCAATTATTTTCTTTTGAAAATGAATTGGCTTCTGCTTTTGAGAAATAAAATGCCCTCTGACTTCTCTCTAAAACGCCGAAAGAAAAGCATTTTTTTTACTTATGGGAGTCAAATGAAGGTAATAGGGATACTCACCTATGAGCTTGGGAGCTTCAACATCCATGAAAAGTTTTGAACTCAAGCCGATCAATGTAAGTCCTCCGCAACTTATTTTTGATTTTATGCACACACGAATCACGCTTAGAGATCTCGTGGCATGTCTAGGACACTAACAATGGTATCAGAGCGAGATCTAAGCATGATTTAATTTCTAGGGTTTATTGACTTTATTTAGGATTTTTGCATGGAGCTTGTAAATGCCTAAATTGGTTGTTTGGACATGGTTGGATGATGATGACTTGGAGTTATGCATGATTGATTTTGTGAAAAAAGGATTAGATTAATTTTCCCTAAAATCTATACCTTGGCCGAATATACCCTAGGAATTGCTCATGGTAATTTTTTTGAATTAGACAATTGGATATGTTGATTCACATGAAATTGAATATTAATTGTTGATTTAATTAGATTGAAATCAAAATTGTTATGTTAATTTCATGTATTGTCATGAGTGTGAAGCATGTTGGAAAGATTGATTGTGCTTTAATTTGTGTTGGACATAAATTAAAATGTTAAGCATGATTAATTAGATTAATTAGTGTTTTGGAAATACTAGATTAAATAATTAATTGTGTTAATTGCATTTTAATTGAATTAATACGTAATTTGGAATGTTGTATTAATTTAATTGTTGTATTTGGGCTAATGGACTTGGTTGGGCCAAATTTTAATCTTGGATTATATTTGGGCCTAAACCATTTCCATAAAGTCCAAAATATAACTATTGGGCCTTTAGTAATTTAATTGGGCCTAATGGTCCAAAATTGATTCTATGGCATAGGGTGATTCCTACTGGGCCTAGGCATAATGGGTTAGATCCATTTTGGCCAAAAGCCAAAGCCTAAAGAATTAATTAAAAGCTCATTGGACTTTAATTGAATAGTATTGGATACTAATTGGGCCTTTGAGACCCATTAAGATTGGATTTGGAATCTAAATCTTTAAGGCACATAATAAGTGTAATTATTTAATTTGGAATTAAATATGAATTAGTATTGGATACAATTCAAATTGGATTTAAAATTGTAGTTCGATATAATTCAAGAATACTTACTTTGAGTATTTATTCTTAAACGAGTTTGACTCGAGCAAATCAAATCATTGTATGAACATTGGATGGTCATTAATTCAAAGATTAATTAATTGGATTAGATTGATTGATAACATGCTTTGTATGAATACTTGGATGTGTGTATGAATAATATATATCAGATGGATATTAGAAGGGTGAGGGCAATTTTGGAAATTGTTGTAATAAATTTAGAATTTATTAAATTGGACCTGCGTGTCCAACCTATTACCTCTTTTCTCATTGTATGTCTCTTCTCACCAATTCCCCTCAATGTAAATGAGTTTTCTTTAGAAGTATTATGTAATTGGGTAGAAGTATGAATAGTGCTAGCGGGAGAGAGAAATGGAGAGATTTGTTCTAGGAACAAAGTTGTTATATATCCATCCGCATATCATTATTAATTTATTTCGCGCCTTATTATGCTTTTAGAATGCATGTTAAGGGTGTATGATGAGACCTAATCAAAGATAATAAATTGGTTGCCAAATCGCGACAAAAACCCTCATTTTATATTAAGCGTTTTCCTTCCATTGAGTGATTCTCTCTCAAGTTCCAAGATTGGCATTGGTTTGTTGGCCAAAGTCAAGACATTTGTCCATCGGGGATGTGTTTGAATCATGAAGGCTTTGTTCCATATCATACGCCTTGGGCAAGTTGTGATTTGTTGGCCAAAGTCAAGGTCACTTCTTGTTCATCGGCCTCGATTACGAAGCTTTCCCACAGTCAATGGATCACGCTTAACTGGTTTCATTAAGCTTGTTGAGCCAAAGCCAAGGCTTAGTTGATTCAGAGGAAAAAGGATAGGAAATATATTGGATATATTAGCATATATTGGATATATGTTTCGGACTTGGAGGTCCACCTACTGGATCTAGGAATTGGATGGGATCCAATTGATCTTGGAGATCTACCTAGTTAAGTTTCATAAAACTTGTTGACCAAAGTCAAGGTTGTGTGTTATTTAACGGGATCCCAGCCCACTAGGAAACTAGGTTTCCCGAGTATTCCACATAGGGTTAGAGGCTTGCCGAAAAATAGTGGGAGGTAAGTATTAAATTTGTAATTTCGTTTAGATACTTGCCAATACGCGCTTATTTCATTTTTCATCATTAATTATTAAATATATTAGTTGGACTAATATTCAATTGTTGTTTTAATTTAACAGTTGGACTATATTCAAACTAATTCATTTGTGGTTGGTTATATAGTTGGACTATAATAATCAATACATTTGAATGTAACCGATCAATTGTAGTTGATTATATAGTTGGACTATAGTAATCATTACATTTAATTGTACCCGAAATCGTTGATTGGATAGTTGGACTATAGCAATCAAGATGGCTGAAAGATTAGCGTTTAGAACATAATCCTGGGTGAAAATATATTTAAACGACTCTAATTTTCAAATGGGAAATAGAACTTCAGGATAGTCCTGGGAGCTGAGAAGATATTCTATTTGAAAGAGAAACCTCTCAAGCATGAGTCCGGAGTTGAGCAAATAGTAAAACATGAGCTTGGGAAGACTCATTGTGATGATAACTTTAGTGCTCATTCTGTTATGCACAGTCAGAGCTTCTTAAAAGAACATATCCCAAGTTGTCTGCCTAAATTATGGCAAACGGGGTCACTAGAAGTGTGACTGTCGTATGGACAAGGCAGACATGAAGGAAGTGAAGGCGGAACAAGTTTTCGGCTTCAAGAATGTTTGTTATAAACATGTTCACTACTATTTTTAAAATTGGATTTTGATACTAGATGTGGTACATGAGAATATGTACTGATGTGCGGGATCTGCTGATAAGTTGGAGACTGGCTTCAGATGAGATCGACCTATAACTCGGAAACATGACGAGAGTCGCTATTTTGGCCGTAGGAACCTAAGTTTTGGAACTGCCCTTTGGGCATGTACTTAAATTAGGAGACTGTTATAATTTACCTAGTTTGACTAGGAACATTATCTCTGTATCTAATTTAACCCGTTGTGGGTATACATTTATATTCCGAAATACCGGGTGTTTTGATTATAAAGATGATATCGAGATATCTACATTAGATGTAAATAATGGTCTTTATATTTTGAATATAAATGAATCTCAATCATATATATGACAAACAAATAACTCAAATTGAGTAAATCAAATGAGACTTATTTGTGGCATTGTCATCTGGGATGCATTAACAAGACTCGTATATCTATAATTTCGAAGAGTGGATACGGGGATGGATTTGATTCTAATTCAAATGATGTCTACGAATCTAGTTTAATT
Organism: Zanthoxylum bungeanum; assembly: GCA_019454045.1. Lineage (NCBI taxonomy): Eukaryota > Viridiplantae > Streptophyta > Magnoliopsida > Sapindales > Rutaceae > Zanthoxylum > Zanthoxylum bungeanum. Next base: position 39,514 of record SKCR01022826.1, read on the forward strand.
AGGCAAAGTGCCTAAAACACCTTTTACTTGGTAAAAGTGCAAATGCCACCGATCTGTTAGCCCTCGTTCATAGTGACGTAAGTGGGCCCATGTCTAGCTAGGCTAAAGGTAGATATGAATACTTCGTAACCTTTACGGATGTGGCATCGCGTTACGGTTTTATGTATCTTATGAAACACAAGTCAGAAACTTTTGAGTAATTCAAAGAGTTTCGACACGAAGTAAAAAAAAACAGACCGTAAAGTATTAGAACATTGTGGTCAGACCATGATGGACAATACTTAAACATATGAGTCGCTCTGAGCTACCAATTTCCTTCTGAGGATACACGAATTGAACAGTGCAATACTTATTTTGAATAATGTTCCATGAAAATCTGTTAGATAGACTTCATATTAGATATTAATAGGAAAGAAACCGAGTTTCTCATTCCTGAATGTTTGGGAATGCTGGGCATATGTTTGGATGATACCAAACTAGAACCCAAATCAGATAAGTGCCTATTTGTAGGTTGCCGTAGGGAAACCAAAGTATAGTACTTATACAACTCACAATAGAACAATGTGATTGTTGTTCTCCATGCATTTTCCTAAGAGGAATTCCTATATGCAGTGGTAAGTGGGAAGAAAGTAAAACTTGATGAAAATCGGAGTAATACTGTTTCTGGCACCGACTCCTTTACAGAACACAAACAGTTCATTATGGATGAAACTGTACCACAATCTTCAAATACACAAGAACTGCGTAGGTCAGAGAGAGTTAGAAAACAACCTGGGAGGTGTGGGTTTCTGATCTCACCTCATATAGATATCAATCTTATTGAGGAAAATGAACCGGCTACGTATGAGGAATAGATACAAGGTATCTACTTCTTTTATGAAAAGTGCCATGAAGTCCGAAATGGATTCCATGTATATCAACCAAGTTTGGATACTGGTTGATTTACCAGAAGGCATTGTGCCTATTGGTACTATATAAATCTTCAAGGAAGACATACATGGATGGCAACATGAAATGTACACAGCTAGGCTTGTACATAAAGGGTATCGTCAAAGACATAGTGTCGACTATGACGAAATTTTTTCACCTGTTGCCATGGTTAAATCCATTCGGATGATGCTTGCTATTGCTGCGTATTTCATTTATGAAATATGACATCTGAACGCCAAAATCACTTTCCTTAACGGAAACCTTTTGGTGGATGTTTGTATGCAACATCCTGACGGTTTTGTCGTACCAAAACATGCAAACAAGGTTTGCAAGTTAAATCGATCCATTCATGGATTTACGCAAGCATTGCGTTATTGGAACCAACGTTTTGATAAGATCATAATGCTATATGATTTCAATCAAAACGAATATGATTCTTGTGTATATAAGAGGGTTAGTGGGAGCGCATTGACAATGAATGTCCTATAAGTTGATGATGAATTGCTTCTTAGCAATAACATTCCCATAATAAAATCGGTGAAAGCTTGGCTTTCATGAAAAAATCTCCATAGAATACCTGGGAGAAACAGACTTTATTTTAGGAATAAAGATCTTCTGGGAAAGATCTAGAAAATTGCTGCTGCACTCTCTCAGTGTTCGTACATTTTGATAATATACATGACCTGATGTCTCATATGCTTTGAGTATATATAGATGCTATAAGGCCATTCCAGGTGATGGTCAATGGATTGAAGTTAAGAACATCATTGGTATCATAGATAAACTAAGGATGCTTTCTTAAGTTATGGAGATGGAGAACTTGAGGTGACTGGGTTCACCGCTGCAAGTTTCCAAACCGATAAAAATGATTGTAAGTCATAATGAGGGTACATATATAGTTTGAATAACGGAACAGTGAGCTGGAAATCTTCCCAGCAAGATATTGTTGCCGAATAAACAATAAAAGTGAGACTTTGCTGCAGCTGAGGAAGCAAAAGAAGCATTTTGGATCTATATAATCCTAATTGAATTAGAAGTAGTTCTGTTAGCAGCTGAACTAGGCCACATCACAGGCTAAAGAACCACGGTCTCATCCATGATCCAAGTATGTACTTCAACTATTTCATCTGGTTCGTAAGATCATACATTATGGCGATGTGATGATCGAATAAATCGCATCAGATGATAACCTTGTAAATCCGCTGACGAAAGCTGTTTCTCAGCAGAAGTTTGAGCAACCCGTACATAGTTCAGGTGTTAGACACTTGAGTGATTGGCTATAAGCCAAGTGGGAGATTGTTGGATAATTATGCCCATAGCATCACTATTTGTACATAACATGGTGTTGTTGTACAAATTACCTATGTGACAAAGGAAATTGCTCTTTTATCATTTGTAATTGGATTACTCAGATATATAAATGATAAAAGTCCTTATGATTAGTTCCGGATTAATAAGATATGAGACAGTATTAATCCACAAAGTTTTATTCATTAAATATCCCTAGTTGTAGTATTATCGAGACTGGATATCAATAATACGGAATAGGCTAGTATTACACTTGTGCGTGTTATAGAAGCGTAACGACATAGTTCTCATATATTTGGGTATGGATACTCATGCAAGTGTAATAGGAGGTTATGTTTACCGATGGTATGGAAACAGCTTCGTCTAGATAGACCCCTCGAAATCCCTTGGTAGTATGACTATGTGTCTATGGGAATCCGAATCAGGGTAGATGTATTTGGTCTTAACCTGAGACTTGCATCGCTAATACTTGCGACAATCAATATACTTTGGTTTTGGTCGTCCGAGGCTTTAACAGGTTCTATGTACGCCTCTTCTGGGTATACTGAGAATCGTAGTGTATTGGGTGTGATGTCAAGATGGAAGTATCAATTAAGTCATATAGAGATGATGATCACGCAGGGATACAGAATTGGTACTCTAAGTGCTATAGCCATCGGGGAAGTATGACTAGGTTATGACTTTCCGATCATAAAGAGACTAGTGGTTAGTGATCCGATATATGCTTCGTACGGGGCAGACACAACTCCAGCCCCAGGCCTTGCATGTGACATCCGATATTGGATCGTAATGCACAATACTATGTATACTATGCCTGACAAAGATCATATATTTTGTAGAAGAATATTTCTGGAGAATGGGTAGGCACGGTGTTTTGCTAGAAGCCAACCATGTCTTGTAAATAGGTAGGAACATGGTACCGGGTACACACATATTCAGATAGTCCGATAACCGTATTTACTGCCAACGTATCCATGGATCTCTTGGATCGCATCCCAAAGATTCACCGATGATATTTGACTCGAACATATTAATCTGAGGTTAATTAAGAGAGAGAAAATTAATCTGGGATTAATTACGACAAGAATTAATTTGGGATTAATTATCAGAGAATGAATTAATCTGGGATTAATTGCGTCGAGAATTTATCTGGGATTAAATTCGTCGAGAGGAGAGAACGCGATTAATTTAGAAATCATCGGTAAAATAAATTTAATATTTAAATTAGATTTTACTATTTAATTTATTTAATTGAGCTAAATAATATATTAGTTATATTAATTGAAATTGGATTTTAACGGGAAATTAAATTGGATTTTAATTTTAGCGAACGAATTAATTTTGAATTAATTCGCGAGCGATTTTCGTAATAATTTTACTGGGTATTATTATTTAAATAAATTGGATTTAATTGTGCCGCGACGGAAAATTCGTTTAATCGGATTAAACGAATCCGAGCCCGAAGTGTGTTGAGCAAGAACACTTGAATTTTGAATTTAAAGTAGGGCCCACTTCACTTACTTCATTAGTCACATTTGGTGATGGAAATGGATGATGGGTTTTGGTGGAAACTTGTAAAACACTCAACACATTTAATTTTGGAAATTAATCTTTCTCTCTCTCCCTGGCATTTGGCTGAATGGCCTTAAATGTCTCTTGGCCGAATGGCCACAAAAGGAGATAGAATGAATTGGCCGAAAAATCAAGTGACCATTGATTTTTTCTAATTTAAAAAGGGCCACTGCCTCTGTTTTTAAAATAGCAACAAATGGCCTCGAAAAAGTCAAGCTGGCCAAATGAAAGAAAAAAAGGCATTTTTGCTCTTTGTCTCTTGATTTGGCGAGAAGCAATTATTTTCTTTTGAAAATGAATTGGCTTATGCTTTTGAGAAATAAAATGCCCTCTGACTTATCTCTAAAACTCCGAAAGAAAAGCATTTTTTTTTGCTTTTGAAGTAATCGGCCAAATGGCCTTCCGATTGCTTCTCCTCTCTGTTGGACAAATTGCTTCTCCTTGGGAGATAAAATTTGTTCCATTTTATTCTTATGGGAGTCAAATGAAGGTGATAGGGATACTCACCCATGAGCTTGAGAGCTTCAACGTCTATGAAAAGTTTTGAACTCAAGCCAATCAATGTAAGTCATACGTAACTTATTTTTGATTTTATTCACACACGAATCACGCTTACAGATCCTGTGGCATGTCTAGGACACTAACATAAGTTTCTGATCTCACCTCGTGTGGATATTAATCTTATTGAGGAAGACAAACCAGCTACGTATGAGGAAGCGATACAAGGTATCGACTCTAGTTTCTGGCAAGATGCCATGAAGTCCGAAATGGATTCCATGTACACCAACCATGTTTGGACGCTGGTTGATGCACCAGAAGGCGTAAAGCCTATTGGTTGCAAATGGGTCTTCAAGAAGAAGACTGATATGGATGGCAATATACAAACGTACAAAGCTAGGCTTGTAGCGAAAGGGTATCGTCAACGACATGGTGTCGATTACGACGAAACTTTTTCACCTGTTGCCATGAATAAATCCATTCGGATAACGCTTTCTATTGCTGCATATTTTGATTACGAGCTATAGCAGATGGACGTCAAAACCCCTATCCTAATGGAAACCTTTTGGAGGATGTTTATATGCAACAGCCTGACGGTTTTGTCGTACCAAAATATGCAGATAAGGTTTGCAAGTTAAATCGATCCATTTATGGATTGAAGCAAGCTTCGCATTCTTGGAACCAACGTTTTCATGAGATCATAAAAGAATATGATTTCATTCAAAACGAGGATGATCCTTGTGTATATAAGAAGGCTAATGGGAGCGCACTGATATTCATTGTCCTTTTAAGTTGATGATGTATTGCTAATTGGCAATGACATTCCCATGCTACAATCGGTGAAAGCTTGGCTTTCATTAAAATTCTTCATGAAAGATCTGAGAGAAGCAGCCCTTATTCCGGAAATAAAGATCTACCGGGATAGATCTAGAAAGCTGCTTGGACTCTCTCAGAGCACATATATTGACAAAGTGTTGAAGAGATTCAACATGGAACAGTCTAAAAGGGGACTGTTGCCAGTGTCACATGGCGTCACTCTATCTAAGGACATGTGTCCTAAAACTCAAGATGAGAGAGATAACATGAGTTGGATCCCATTCGCCTCGACAGTCGGATCGATCATGTATGCCATGATATGTACGCGACTTGATGTCTCATTTGTTTTGAGCATGTGTAGTCGCTATCAGGCCGATCCAGGTGATAGTCACTGGATGGCGGTTAAGAATTTCCTTAAGTATCTTAGAAGACCTAATGATGCTTTTTTAATATATGAAGATGGAGAACTTGAGGTAACTAGGTTTACCGATGCAAGTTTCCAAACCGATAAAGATGACTGTAAGTTGCAATCTAGGTACATATTTTATTTGAACAACGGAGCAGTAAGATGGAAATCTTCCAAGCGAGAGACTGTTGTCGATTCAACAACAGAAGCAAAATATATTGCTACAACTGAAGCAGCAAAAGAGGCAATTTGGATCCGTAAATTCCTAATTGGATTAGGAGTAGTTCCTTTAGCAGCTGAGCCCGTTCCATTGTATTGTGACAATAACGGGGCTATAACGCAGGCTAAGGAACCGCGGTCTCATCACGATCCAAGCATGTTCTTCGACGTTTCTATCTGATTCGTGAGATCATACATCGTGGCGATGTGAAGATCGAGAAGGTCGCATCAGAGGACAACATTGCAGATCCGCTGAAGAAAGCTATTCCTCAGCAAAAGTTTTAGTGACATGTACATAGTTCAGGTGTTAGATGCTTGAGTGACTGGCTATAGGCCAAGTGGGAGATTGTTGGACAATTATGAGCAATAGCGTCACTATTTGTAAAAGACATTATGGTTTTTGTACAAATTAACTATGTGAAAATGATAATTGTTATTTTATCATTTTGTAATTAGATTACTTGAATAAATAAATGATAAAAGTTCATATGATTAGTTCCGGATTAAGAAGATATGAGAAAATATCAATCTACAAAGGTTTATCCAATAAATTATCCCTAGTCGTAGTATTATCGAGACTCGACATCGATAATGCGGAATAGACTAGTATTGCACTTGTGCGTGTTATGGAAGCGTAACATCATAGTTCTCATATATTTAAGTATTGGATACTTATGCAAGTGTGATAGGAGGTTGTGTTCACCGATGGTACGGAACAGCTTCGCTATAGATGGACTCTCAAAATCCCATTGGTAGTATGACTATGTGTCTATGGGAATACGATTCAGGGTAGGTGTATTTGGTCTTAACATGAGACCTGCATCGCTAGTACTTGCGATAATCAATATGCTTTGGTTTTGGTCATCCGGGACTTTAACAAGTTCTGTGTACGCTTCTTCTGGGTTTATTGAGAATCATATTGTATTGGGTATGATATCAAGACGGAAGTATCACTTCAGTCATATGGAGATGATGATCACGCAAGGATACAGAACTGGTTTTCTATTATGTTGCAACTATCGGGATAATATGACAAGGTCATGATTATCCGATTATAGAGACTAGTTGATTGTGATCGAATACATGCTTCGTACGGGGCAGACACTATTCCCGCCCCAGGCCTTGCATGTGACATCAGATACTGGATCGCAATACGCAATACTACATATACTACGCCTATTATAGGTTAGATATTCTTTAAAGAATATTTCTGGAGAATTGGGTAGGCATGGCGCTTTGCTAGAAGCCAACCATGTCTCGTAAATCGGTAAAAACGTGGTACTGGGTACGCACGTGTTCGGATAGTCCGACGACCAGATTTACTACCAACATATCCAGAGATCTCATGGGTCGCTTCCCGAAGATTCACCGATGATGTATGACTCAAACATAATTAATCTGGGATTAATTAGAAGAGAGAGAAAATTAATGTAGGATTAATTACGGTAAGATTTTATCTGGGATAAAATTCCATTTGAAGATAGAGAACGATTAATTCGGAATTAATCGATAAAATAATATATTCGATATACTAAATGAAATTAGATTTCATAATGGAATTAAAATTAGATTTTAATTCGGGCGAACGAATTAATTTAGAATTAATTCGCGAGCGACTTTAATAGTAATTTTGGTAGGCATAATTATTTAATTAAATTTGATTTAATTACGTCGCAACGGAAAATTCTTTAATTCGGAATTAACGAACCCGAGCCCGGAATGTGTTTGCAGGCCCACTCGGATTTTGAATTCAAGTAGGGCCCACAAGTCACATCACCTGTCATTCTCATCACTTTTTGGTGATAGAAGTTAGTGATGAAATGATGGTGGCTTGTAAGACACACAATTGTGAAATAAGTGAACGACATTTTACCAAACTTTTGGTATATCATTTTTTGGTTTTTGGAAAATCAAAAATACAAAATACAAGATACATCAATTGTCATTCTCTCCCTCTCTCTCCCCCAACCGAAATCCGTTCCTCTCTTTTCCTTTGTTTTTCCGTGAACCACAAAGGAGACTTGGGGATTTTTGTTGCAAAAATATCCATTGCTAGCACATCAAAGAATCATACAAAGGTGATAGGGAAACCTTTCCCAAGAGTTTGGAATCTCATTCTTCAAGCTTGGAGCTTCAACATACAAATCAAGAGGAGCTTGGAGCAACTTCAAATGAGGAAATTTTGCTTCCCACCTACATCCAACCGTTCAATGTGAGTATATTTCCGCTATATTCCTTTGAGTATTCACACATATTTTATGCTTATTAGATCTTGGGATTGATCTCAGAGACTCAACATACCCAACTTTTGGATGGGCTATATGTACATGTATTTGTAATATTTTCATTAATTAATAAAAAGGCAATCTTTATTATACATGTCTTACATAACTTATATGAATCATCAACACTGTAATAAAGCCCTTGGATTAATAAGATGATGGCTTCCACACCTTATGAGAATCATTACTCTTAAATATTCCTAGTCATAATTTTGTGAATAATCTGGGCGTTCACAAAGCGGAGGGACTAGCATGATGATATAATCCACCCTTAAGTGAGGTAGCTGACTTCATAGGCTATTAGTGGAGATTCGTCCGCTTGGTGTATCACATGGATGCATGAGTTGCTCGTGTCCATCGAACTGACCGCCGAAAGTTTTCATATGGAGTGTTTATCCCATGTGTCTGTGAGAACTTTCATGTATCGATTATATGACTAGTTCTTTGACTTGAGGTCTTTACAATCTTATGTGTGTATCAAATAACTTTGACATTCTCCTTCCCAGTTCAAAAGATTCGGTCATAAGGGTATGATTGGGTCATTTGTTGAAACACATGAAGTTTGTAAAGATAAATAGAGAATCGCCATTCTCTCAGATAATATTTTCTTATAAGAGTAGTATTCCAGTTTGCGGGTTGATATGTGTGATAAGTTCTTTAGACTGTGGCCACAGTGGAAGAATCATGTGAGATTCTTAGGTTAGCACGATTCATGACACTATCAACATCATATATTTGACCATATGGGTAGACACTTTCCGTACCCTAGGTCAATAGGTGGGGATATAGTGAGGCGATGGACCGTATCATATGTAAATCGCATACATAATGGGTATATATATCTTTCCTTCTCATTTGGGGGCCTTGGCATGTTGCTAGATGTCAACTTTGGTCATTGAAATCGAACGACCATCTGATCGGTGGATAATTTATATTCGATTAAATTATCACAATTCATTTCATGTCCAACTTGAGGGGAACCCAAAAGGTCACACACAACAAAGTTGAAATCAATGGTTAACAGTGCACAGTACAAATATAACAGCATATATGATTGCTGTAGGAATTTTTCATAAATGGTTCAATATGTTTAATTATTGAACATATCATTTATGAGGTTCCATAGTGGTTTAGGGATTGGTGAATGACGATAGGGGAACTTTGGGAATTGGAATAAAAAAAATTACTATTCACGTGAATAGTTTTTGTTATTTGTTTTGAATTCCAATTTGGCCCGAACTCTTATTAAGGTCTTATAATCTCATTAAACCACTAAATCAAGATCCAATGGCTAAGATTAAATTAGCTTTTATCCCACATCAGATTCTTAATTAATTTTATTGTCTTTGGAGCACTATATAAACCAAAAGAATTCTTTACAAATTTGCTACACCAAAACCTTTCATATCTTGGGTTTATATAAGTGAGCAACTCTAAAGTTTAAGAGTAAGCCACTGATTTTGAGGATCCTTAAGTCTAATTGACTAGAGGAACCTCGAGTTAAAAGTTTTGAGGTATTTGCCTAGGCTAGCACCAATGGTAAAATACCCGTGCACTCAATGCGTAGTCTTTCCGTTGAGTTTTGGCTTTGGTGTGTGCATCTTTGGAGGCCACACAATTGGGTGGCTCTTTGGAACGTGGAAGAGCTTACTGAGTTTGAGAAAAGCTTGTAGATTGGAGGGAGGACTGGAGGAGTCTACGGTTCAAGTAAGTCTTTTTCGTTCTTTATTTTATTTAGAGTTATTATGATAGTTAGCATGTTTAGGTTTATGTTCTTTACATGTTTTATGAGTTTTATGCTTAGAATATATAGTAACATGCATAGGCTTGTAGAATAATCAAAATAAACGGGTCTTGGGCAAAAGGAAATTGGCATAATAATTTTTATTTTCCGCTGCGCACTCGCGGCCGCTTCCCAACACACAACCCATAAGAGAAAAAAATATTTGTTGCTCTCTATGCGATTTTCCTTAGAGGAATTCCTAAATGCAGTGGTAAGTGGGAGGAAAGTAAAACTTGATGAAAATCAGAGTGATACTATTGCTGGCACTGATCCCCTCACGGAACATGAACAGTTCATCAGAGATGATATTGTTCCACAATCTTCTAATACACAATAACCGCGTAGGTCGGAGAGAGTCAGAAAACAACCTAAGAGGTATGGGTTTCTGATCTCAACTCACGTAGACATTAGTCTTATTGAGGAAGACGAACCGGCTACGTATGAGGAAGCGATACAGGGTATCGACTCCGCTTTATGGAAAGAAGCCATGAAGTCCGAAATAGATTCCATGTATACCAACCATGTTTGGACACTGGTTTATGTACCAAAAGGCATTGTGCCTATTGGTAGCAAATGGGTCTTCATGGTGAAGATAGACATGGATGGCAACATACAAACGTACAAAGCTGGGCTTGTAGCGAAATTGTATCTTCATCAATATGGTATTGATTACGATGAAACCTTTTACCCGTTGCCACGATTAAATCCATTCGGATAATGCTTGCTATTGCTACATATTTCGATTATGAAATATGGCAGCTCGACGTCAAAACTTCTTTCCTTAATGGAAACCTTTTGAAGGATGTTTACATACAACAACCTGACGATTTTGTCTTGCCAAAATATGCAAACAAGGTTTGCAAGTTGAATCGATCCATTTATGGATTGAAGCAAGCATTGTGTTCTTGGAACCAACGTTTTGATGAAATCATATTACAATATGGTTTCATTCAAAACGATGATCATTCTTGTGTCTATAAGAAGGTTAGTGGGAGCGCACTGACATTGATTGTCCTATATGTTGATGATGTATTGCTTCTTAGCAATGACATTCCCATATTACAATCGGTGAAAGCTTGGCTTTCATAAAAATTCTCCATGAAATTCTTGGGAGAGGCAACCTTTATTTTAGGAATAAGGATCTACTAGGATATATCTAAAAGTTGTTGGCACTCTCCGAGAACTCGTACATTGAAAAACATGGACGTGACCTGATGTCTCATATGCTTTGAGTATTTGCAGTCACTATCAGGCCGATCTAGGTGATGGTCACTGGATTGATGTTAAGAACATCCTTTAGTATCTTAGATGAACTAATGATGCTTTCTTAATTTATGGAGATGGAGAACTTGAGGTGACTGGGATCACTGATGCAAGTTACCAAACCGATAAAGACGACTGTAAGTCGTAATCAGGGTACATATTTTATTTGAAAAATGGAACAGTGAGCTGGAAATATTCCTAGCAAGATACTGTTGCCGATTCAACAATAAGAGCGGAAAACATTACTACGGCTGAGGCATCAAACGAAGAAATTTGGATCTATAAAATTCCTAATTAGATTAGAAGTATTTCTGTTAGCAGCTGAGCTGAGCTACATCACAGGCTAAGGAATTACGGTCTCATCAATGATCCAAGTATGTACTTTGACGATTTCATCTGATTCGTGAGATCACACATCCTGGCGATGTCAAGATTGAAAAGATCGTTTCAGATGATAACCTCTGATATCCGTTGGCGAAAGCGATATCTCAGCATAAATATGAGTGACCCGTACATAGTTAAGGTGTTGGACACTTGAGTTATTAGCTATAGGCCAAGTGGGAGATTGTTTGACAATTATGACCCGTAGCATCACTATTTGTAAAAGACATGGGGTTCTTTGTACAAATTAATTATGTGATAAAGGAAATTGCTCTTTGATCATTTTCTAATTGGATTACTTGGATATATAAATGATAAAAGTCCATATGATTAGTACCGGATTAATAAGATATGATACAGTATTAATCCACGAAAGGTTTAATCATTAAATATCCCTAGTCGTATTATTATCGAGACTGGACATCGATAATGCAGAGTATTACACTTGTGCGCGTTATGGAAGCTTAATGGCATAGGTCTCATATATTTAAGAATTGGATACTTATGCAAGTGTGATAGGAGGTTCTGTTAGCCATTGGACCGGGAACAGCTTCGCTCTGGATAGACCCATCTAAATCCCATTGGTAGTATGACTATGTGTCTATCGGAATCTGAATCAGGGTAGGTGTTTGTGGTCTTAACCTGAGACTTACATCGCTAATACTTGTGACAATCAGTACACTTTTGGTGTTGGTCGTCCGGAGCTTTACCAGGCTCTGTGTACGCCTCTTCTGGGTATACAGACAATCGTAGTGTATTGGGTGTGATGTCAAGATGGAAGTATCACTTCAGTCATATGGAGAAGATGATCACGCAGGGAACAGAACTAGTACTCTTAAATGCTGCAGTTATCGGGATAGTATGACTAGGTCATGATTATCTGATTACAGAGACTAGTTGCTAGTGATCCGATATATGCTTCGTACGGGGAAGACACAATTCCAGCCCTATGCCTAGCATGTGACATATGATACTGGATCGTAATACGCAATACATTGTATAATACGCCTGATACAGATTATATATTCCTCGTTGAATATTTCTGGAGAATTGGGTAGGCATGGTGCTTTGCTAGAAGCCAACCATGTCTTGTAAATCGATAAGAATGTGGTATCTGGTACGCACGTGTTCGGATAGTCCGATGACCGTATTTACTGCCAACATATCCAGGGATCTCTTGGGTCACTTCCCAAAGATTCACCGAGGACATTTGACTCGAACATAATTAATCTGGGATTACTTATGAGAGAGAAAACTAATCTGGGATTAATTACGGCAAGAATTAATCTGGGATTAATTATGAGACAGAAAATTAATCCGGGATTAATTGCGTCAAGAATTTATTTGGGATTAAATTTGTCTAGTTGAGAGAGAAAGCGACTCATTTGGAATTAATCGGCAAAGTAAATTTAATAGTTAAATTGCATTTTACTATTTAATTTATTTAATTGGGCTAAAATAATATATCAGATATATTAATTGAAATTGGATTTCAATACAGAATTAAAATTGGATTTTAATTCAAGCGAACGAATTAATTTGGAATTAATTCGTAAGCGACTTCCGTAATAATATTTCTAGGCATTATTATTTAATTAAATTGGATTTAATTATTTAGCGACGGAAAATTCGTTTAGTCGGATTAAATGAACCGGGCCCAAAGTGTGTTGTGTAAGCCAACTTGAATTTTGAATTCAAAATGGTGGGACCCACTAACTTACATCGACATGTCACATGTGTGATGGAAGTTGTTGGTGCCATTTAATGCAATTTTACACACATCTAAAGTTTCTTGGACAAGATTTGTATTGTAACACATTGACTTTTGGAAAGTGAAAAAAAAACACACCATCTCTTTTCTCCTCTCCAATGGCCGAAACTTGTTCTTCTTTGAGGAGAAATTTTTCTTTCCAATTTGTTCAAGCTAGCACTTAAAGGAGTCAAGGAAAGGTGATAGGGAAACTCACCCAAGTGTTGGAAACACTCTACAAAGCTTGGAGCCTCAACATTCAAGGAGAATTTTTTGAAATTTCTCAACCGATCATTGTAAGACTTCCGCAACTTTCTTTGATTTTATTCATACATAAATCTTGTTTAGGATCATTGGGCATGTCTAGGACACTAACATTAATAGCCATAATCTCTGCCCCTTGCCTGAGGAATTTGCTGCTATCCTAGGCCTGCACTTTCCTTCTTCTACTCCTTTGGCGTTACCATTTGCCAGAATCGTTTTTCCGCATGAAGCCTTTGAAACTTTTCTCTTCACTCCTGATTAGATGGAGAAGGTGATACCCAGCCCTATGTCTATTGAGTTAAAGTCATTGTTGGATTCCGCTATTAACATGGAGATTGGCTCCGACTATTGGAGAAGCGTAATTATGTTATGTATTCTAACCCGATTCTTTTTTTAAGGGTCATGATAGCGGTACAGGTGATTACCGAAAGATTCACGATATTAGGTATGGCTATGACAATTCTACCCGTCATGACCTGAACGAAATTAAGGGAAATCCCACCGGATGATTTATGGGAAGTCATTTACTCTAACATGTATGCCCGAATTTTGCCTCAGCTGTCATTTCAGATTTTCAACCTAGCACGCTGCTCTAAATTTTTCCTCAGCTTCCATCTTTTTAGGTTTTCATCCAGCGCGTAATTTTGTTTTGCCCCATATTTTGCCTAGGTTGTCCTTTCGGATTTTCAGCCAAACGGGCTGCACTACTTTTACATGGGCCGCCTTTTCATGTTTTCAACCCAGCAAGTTAACATTTTTCCTCTTTTTTTTAGGTGTGGCTGCAAGAGAATTTGAGGCTTATCGTGATTCCCTCATTGTCTATCTTCACTTCTTATGGTCAGTGACACCATAGAGCCCTTACCATGATAAAGAAGAACCTTCCTTTTGAAACCTAGAGGGAGTGGCTACAACAAATATCTGATGCCCAAATCCAGTGGATGTGTCATTGGTGGCGTCATATGTTAGTGTCCTACACATTCCCAGGTCTCTAATAAGATTTGTGTGTGAATTTACCAATTTAAGTTGCGGAATACTTACATGGGTTGGTTGAGTGAAATTTCAAAAATTTCTCTTGAATGTAGGAGCTCCAAGCTTTTTATTGAATTCCAAACTCAAGGGTGAGTTTCCCTATCACCTTAAAATGACTCCCAAAGTGCTAGCTTTGATAAAAAAAAGAAGCAAAATTCTTCCTCCAAGAGTGAAGAAATTCGGCAATGGGAGAGCAAAACAGAGAATGAATAGTATTTTTTTGTTTTCCAAAAATTAATACCAAAGTTGGTGTGTGTTGACTTTCAAAAAGTGGTAGATGTGTGAAGTAAATGCCAAATTTACTATTCCAACTACTTACATCACAAATAGTGACAAGTTGATGTAAGTCATGGGTCCCACCCATTTAAATTCCAAATTTAGTTGGCTCACACAACACGGCTTTGGGCCCGAGTTCGTTTAATCCGATTAAACGATTTTTCTATCGCGATGTAATTAAATCCAATTTAATTAAATAATAATGCCTAGCAAAATTATTACGAAAGTCGCTAACGAATTAATTCCAAATCAATTCGTTTGCCCGAATTAAAATCCAATTTTATTTCCGCATTGAAATTCGATTTCAATTAATATATCCAATATATTTTTAATAGATTAATTCCAAATTAATCGCGTTCTCTCTTCTATACGAATTTAATCCCAGATAATTCTTGCCGCAATTAATCCCTGATTAATTTTCTCTCTCATAATTAATCACAGATTAATTCTGTTCGAGTCAAATGTCATTGGTGAATCTTCGGAAAGTGACCCAAGAGATCCCTGGATATTTTGGCAGTAAATACGGTTGTCGGACTATCCGACAAGTATGTACCTCGTACCACGTTCTCACCGATTTACAAGACATGGTTGGCTTCTAGCAAACACCGTGCTTACCAATTTCTCCAGAAATATTCAACGAAGAATAAATAATCTGTATCAGGCGTAGTATACAAAGTATTGCGTAATACAATCCAGTATCAGATGTCACATGCTAAGCCTAGGGCTGGAATTGTGTCTACCCCGTACGAAGCATAAATCGGATCCCGCGTGTAATCGGATAATTCCAGCCCTAGGCCAAGCATGTGATATCCGATACTGGATCGTAATACGCAATACATTGTATACTACTCCTGATACAGATTATATATTCCTCGTTGAATATTTCTGGAGAATTGGGTAGGCACGGTACTTTGCTAAAGCCAACCATGTCTTGTAAATCGGTAAGAACATGGTACCGGGTACGTACTTGTTCGGATAGTCCGATGACCGTATTTACTGCCAACATATCCAGGGATCTCTTGGTCGCTTCCCAAAGATTCACCGATGACATTTGACTCGAATAAATTAATCTGGGATTAATTATGAGAGAGAAAATTAATCTGGGATTAATTACGGCAAAAATTAATCTGGGATTAATTATGAGACATAAAATTAATCTGGGATTAATTACGTCAAGAATTTATCTGGGATTAAATTCGTCTAGAAGAGAGAGAACGTGATTATTTGGAATTAATCGGCAAAGTAAATTTAATAGTTAAATTATTTTTACTATTTAATTTATTTAATTGGGCTAAAATAATATATCGGATATATTAATTGAAATTGGATTTCAATACGGTATTAAAAATGGATTTTAATTCAAGCGAACGAATTAATTTGGAATTAATTCGTAAGCGAATTCCGTAATAATTTTGCTAAGCATTATTATTTAATAAAATTGGATTTAATTATTTAGGACGGAAAATTCGTTTAGTCGGATTAAACGAACAGGGCCCAAATTGTGTTGTGTAAGCCAATTTGAATTTTGAATTCAAAGTGGTGGGACCTACTAACTTACATCCACATGTCACGTGTGATGGAAGTTGTTGGTTACATTTAATGCAATTTACACACATCTAAAGCTTCTTGGACAAGCTTTGTATTATAACACATTGACTTTTGGAAAGTGAAAAAAAAAACACATCATCTCTCTTGTCCTCTCCAATGGCCGAAACTTGTTCTTTTTTGAGGAGAAATTTTTCTTTCCAATTTGTTCAAGCTAGTACTTAAAGGAGTCAAGGAAAGGTGATAGGGAAACTCACCCAAGTGTTGGAAACACTCTACAAAGCTTGGAGCCTCAACATTCAAGGAGAAATTTTTGAAATTCCTCAACCGATCATTATAAGTCTTCCGTAACTTTCTTTGATTTTATTCACACATAAATCTTGTTTTGGATCCTTGGGCATGTCTAGGACACTAACAATGGTATCATGAGCCACCTAAACTTGATTTCAAAATCTAGGGTTTATGGACTTTAATTTGGGATTTTTTGCTTAGAGCTTGATTTACCAAAATTGATTGTGTGGTTGTGTTTATATGATGATGAATTGGATTTGTGCATCATTGGATTTGAGAAAAATTGATTGGATCAAAAATCCCCAATTCCTTATGCATGGCCGAAAATAAGCCTTTGTAATCTCATGGTTGATTTTTTGTTAATTAGACCATTGGATGAGTTTATGGCATAATATAAATCTTGTATGTTGATTTAATTGGATTGAAATCAAATTGAGTGTTATTTTATGCCCATTGCTGTGAGATTGACATGTTTAATTTAGGATTGATTTTGCTTCAATTGTGTTGGACATGAATTAGATAAATTAAAGCAAGATTAATTAGTTTAAATTGATGTTTTGGAAATATTAGTTTAATTAATTAATTATGGTAATTACACTTTAAATATTAGTTTAATTAATTAATTATGGTAATTACACTTTAATTAAAATTAATATGATATTTGGAATACTATGTTAATAATTTAGTCTTTGAATTGGATTGGGCTAATTTGTTGTATTTGGGCTTAATGGGCTTGGTTGGGCCAAGCCTGATTTTGGACAATTGGATTGGATCCAAATTGGGCCTAAAACCATTTTCATAATGTCCAAATATAAATTTTGGGCCTTTAATAATTTAATTGGGCCTAATGGGCAAAAATTGATTTTTGGCAAAATGGTGATTCCTTATTGGGCCTTGGTATCTTGGATTGGATCCATATTAGCCAAAGCCCATGCCTTAAGAATTAATTGAAAGCCCATTGGACTTTAATTAAAATAGCATTGGATACTAATTGGGCCTTTGAGACCCTTTAGATTAGATTTAGAATCTAAGTCTAAAATGCACTAAAATAAGTGTAATTATTTAATTTGGAATTAAATACGAATTAGTATTGGATACGAATTAAATTGGATTTTAAATTGTAGTTCGATATAATTCAAGAATACGTACTTTGAGTATTTATTCTTAACGAGTTGGACTCGCGAAAATCAAATCGTTGTTTGAACATTGGATGGTCATTTTAAATTCAAATATTAATTAATTGGATTAGATTGATTGAATAACATGATTTGTGTGAATACTTGGATGTATTTGTATGAATAACGTATATCGGATGGATATTAGATGGGTGGGGGAAATTTTGGAAATTGTTGTAATATGGTACTTATTTATTAATATGGATATGGTATTTTGAATAATGGTATCTATGACTTACAAACTAACAAAGAATGTTCAACCTCTAATATATACAACGTTAACTCGAATAATCAATGAATCACTTCTATGGCACAGTCGCTTAGGTCTATCAATGGAACAAGATTAACTAAGCTACATAAGATGGGTATTTCAAACCCTTCAATATAAACCTTATGGAACTTGTGAGTCTTGTTTACTTGGTAAAATGACCAAATTACCCTTCAAAGGTAAAGGACAGCGTGCAGTGGAGATATTAGAACTCATACACTTTGATGTATGCGGACCAATGTCAGTCACCGCTAGAGGTGGATTCTCATACTTCATTACCTTTATCGATGATCATTCGCAATATGGGTATGTGTACCTTATGCGGTACAAATCTGAAGCCTTTGAGAAATTCAAGACTTCAAGGTTGAAGTAGAAAACCAGATTAATAAAAGTATTAAGTCATTAAGGTCTGACCGAGGTGGTGAATACTTAAGCTGAGAGAAAATGGCATTGTTTCTCAGTGGACTCCTCCGGGAACTCCACAGTATAATAGGGTCTCCGAAAAGGAGAAATCAGACATTATTAGATATGGTCCGATCAATGATGCCAGGCACGGATCTACCTCTTTCATTTTGGGGTATTGCTTTAGAAACTGCAACACTACTACTAAACCAAGTTCCTTCCAAGACTGTTAGTCAAACACCATATAAGTTATGGTCTGGGAAACGTCCTAGTCTTAGTTATCTAAGAGTTTGGGGATGTGACGCATATGTCAAGCTCACACAAACTAACAAATTGGATGATAGGGCAGTTAAATGTAAGTTTGTAGGATATGCCTTGAACTCAAGATCATACGTGTTCTATGTCCCAAATGAACAAAGAACATTTGTCTCATGAAATGCTAAATTTCTAGAGAATGAATTCCTTTTCAAGAAATATAGTGGGAGTAGACTTGACCTTGAAGAGGTACGAGAAGAACAAACTAACATAGAACTAAACCCCAGGCCCCTCAAAAGGGCAGCGACAGAACAACCACAAGGTTATTGTAGGACACAGAAATCAGTGACGCTGTTATAGGCTCGCGGCCTAGTCGGGAGTGCGGAATAGCCCATGAGGGGACTAAACTGGAGAAATAAAGGAGTCGCCACCCAGTGTGAACTGGGAAATGATTTAAGGCCGCACTCACCCCTCGCAAGGGAAGACCTCAAACCGTTGGGTTCGGAATGGTCCCTTACTTATGCCACTTGTAATGAAAAGATTTGTGCAATAATCTAACCAAGTCTACGCAACATATATTCCTAAGAGTATCCTTCGTCTAAGTTAACGTACATGAAAATAAAACCTATGGCTAAGTTTGCATGCATAAAAGTAAGTCGTCATAACGGCAAATACACAATAACACACAATAATCTCATGAACATATTTAATTATCAAACACGAAAAGTAAATAACAACCTAAACATAAACATAAATTAAATTCCTAATGCAAAAGAAATAACTAATCATGCTCGGAAATAACCAACTAAATCATACATAAAATAAATAACATACTAAACGACTACATCATGCTTAGACATAAGATTGAATGAAACAAAATATGTGTCTCTCAAGTGGTACATGGAGTTGTTTCCCAAGTACAAACCGCACTACCGTCCATTCGGATTCGGCTAAGGAATTTACGTCTGAGTTTCCATCCGATATACCGCAAGAGAGAACACATATTCCATTCATCCGAAGGTCATATCATACACCAATCAACAATACTCATGCAAAGTAAAATAAGAAAATGAATAAAAATAGAGGAGAATGAATAAAAAGGGGTGCCCTCAGGTCTAACCTCTTAAGTCGTCTCTTGGAAGTGCGTTACGCGGTTGTCGGAAGGGTTGATGCTCCGTGGCTTTTCCGATTTACTGGTTCGTTGTTTTCCTTCGTTGCTTCACTGTTTCGGGCTGCTGTTTACTCATTATTTCTGCGATATTCGGGCAGTTTTTCAGGGTAGAATTTCGATGGTTTAAGGTAGCTTTACTGGGGCTGGTTTTGGGTGTTTTAAGGTGCATTTCAGGGGCTGTTTAGGGGTACAGTTGAGAGGTGTTTGTGACGTGAATAAGGGATGATGTGAGGGCTATTTTTTTGTGTGAATTTGAGGCAGTTTATGGGGCTATTATATGAGTGAATTTGAGACAGTTTGGCATGAATTGAAGGCTGTTTGGCGTGAATTTAATTTATGGTCAATGAGCCGTTTATTTGTGAGTGTGTGTTGGTATTTTATAGGTACGTGAGGGGGCTGGATTTGGCGTGGATTTGAGGGCTTATGTGTCCGGTTAAGGTGGCTGATTTGTTGATGATTTGCTCGGTGGCAGTGTGGCGTGGTTTATGTGAAAACAGGTGCGTGGCTTATGTGTGCGTGGATTTGAGGCTACTTAAGGTCGTTCATTTAGGGTTGTTCGGTGGGTGAATAGGGCTGTGTTGTGAAGGGGTGTGTTGCATGAATTGGGCTGTGTTATGAAGGGGTATGTGGCGTGGTTTATTTGAAGGCAGATGCGTGGCTTGTGTGAAGGCTGCCGAGTGTTGTGTACTTTTAAGGGAGGACAGAGAGTGGCCTGCTGTTTGCCGAGGGAGAGGGTGTTTTAGCTTAGAGCCTTAGGGTTCATTTCTTCTTTGTTGGGCATCAAATAGCTCTAAGGGGGTCCTAATGGTTTGGTTTATGCCTCTTTTTATATGCAAATGTTGGGGTTTACCTTATGTGAATAGGGAAAGATATTGTGTCATTATGAAGGATATTTAATTTGTGTATCATTAGGAAATGATCTCTTCATTTTAGGAAGGTAAATTAATTTTATTTTATTTTATTTTATTTAGTTTAGGAATGTGATTTAATTTAATTAGGAAGGTATTGATGAGATTTGATTTGAATCTTTTAATTTGGAAGGTGATTTGGTTTGATTTCAACATGTGTTTAATGTGTGGGTTTGTTCTTTTAGGAAGCTTTGGGCGTGGGGTTTGGTCTATTTGGGCATGAGTTTGGTTTGTTTTGATGTGCTTGGTGTGTGGTTTGGTGATGTATGGGCTTGGTATGTGACATGCAGAGGTTTTGGGCTAATGATAAGTTAAAACAGAGGCTTAACGAGCAAACCCGAAGCTAAGCAAACAAATTAAATCCAACAAGGTGTCAATTTCTGACTCTTCCATTCTGACGTCCGTTTCCCGCGACTTCCACAACTTAAACAGGTAGTGTCTCCATATGAGACTCATCATCGGGACTTACATGCAAAAATGCAGTGCCTACAGTTATGAACTCAGAAGGTTTGGTAGGGAAAGACATGAGCCTGAAAGATATGGTTTCCATATTGATGAGGAACATGATCAGGTCATAAAACTGATGCAGAAGGCATCATCCAAACCTATAAGGCTAGGTTGGTGGCGAAAGGTTATAGACAAATCCAAGGAATTGACTATGAGGAAACCTTCCCGAATGTTGCAATGATAAAGTCCATTAGAATGTTACTAGCACTAGTTGCACACATTGATTATGAGATTTGGCAGATGATGTCAAAACAGCTTTCCTTAATAGGAACCTCGTAGAGGAAGTCTATATGACACAACCTGAGGGGTTTGCATCTAAGGATGATCATAATAAAGTATGCAAGCTTAAACGATCCATTTATGGACCCAAGCAAGCCTCCAGAAGTTGGAATATATGATTTGATGAGAAATCAAAGAATTTGACTTCATCAAAAATGTAGACGAGCCTTGTGTTTACAGGAAAAGTAGTGGGAGTGCTGTTGTATTTATTGTATTATATGTCGATGACATATTAATCATCAGGAATGATATTCCCATGATGCAAGCCACCAAGCAATGGTTATCTTATAATTTCTCCATGAAAGATTTGGGAGAAGCAGCCTACATCCTCTGCATTAAGATCTACCGTAAAAGATCTAAGAGGTTTTTAGGACTTTCTCAATCTACTTACATAGATAAAGTTTTGAAAAGATTCAAAATGGAAGATTCCAAAAGAGGTAATTTACCTACTTGTCATGGAATCAAATTATCTAAGGAGCAATGTCCATATACTCCTTCAGATAGAGAGCGTATGAGTAGGATCCCTTATACTTCAGCAATAAGATCGATCATGTACGCCATGCTATTTACAAGACCTGGTGTCTCTTATGCTCTTAGCATAACGAGCAGGTATCAAGAAAATCCTGGTGAGCAACAATGGGCAGCTATCAAAACAATCCTCAATGATCTGAGAAGAACTAAGGATTTGTTTTTGACATACGGAGATTGTTCTGAGATGAAAGTCACTGGTTAATGTGATCACAAACAGGATATCTGTTTACTTTAAATAGCAGTGCTGTAAATTGGAAAAGCTCAAAGCAGTCAACTACAACAGACTCCACCATTGAAGCCGAGTATATTGCATCATCTGAGATAGCTAAAGAAGCAGTCTGGATAAAGAAGTTCATCATGGAGCTGGAAGTGCTTCCCGCGATAAAGAATGGCGTCACAATGTACTGTGACAACACTGGCGCTATTGCTCAATCAAATGAACCAAGGTCCAACCAGAAATCCAAGCATGTACTCAGGCGATTTCAACTCATCAGTGAGATTGTTGAGAGAAAATAAATTATTATAGAGAAAATACCCACATAAGATAATCTTGCAGATTCTCTGACTAAAGGGCTGACTCAACAAAAGCATGATAGGCACACCCCGAGATTATGGTGTCCAGATTCATACTAGTTAGTTATAGTGCAAGTGGGAGATTGTTAGGGATATGCCTTATACCCTGTTGGACAATTTGACCCATAGCATCACTATTTGTAAAAGACATTGTGGTTTTTGTACAAATTAACTATGTGACAATGGAAATTGCTATTTTATCATTTTGTAATTAGATTACTTGAATAAATAAATGATAAAAGTCAATATGATTAGTTCCGGATTAATAAGATATGAGACAATATCAATCCACAAAGGTTTAATCATTAAATATCCCTAGTCATAGTATTATCGAGACTGGACATCGATAATGTGGAATAGATTAGTATTGCACTTGTGCGTGTTATGGAAGTGTAATAACATAGTTCTCATATATTGAAGTATTGGATACTTATGCAAGTGTGATATGAGGTTGTGTTCGCCGATGGTACGGAAATAGCTTCGCTCTGGATAGACCCCTCGGAATCCCATTGGTAGTATGACTATGTGTCTATGGGAATCCAATTCAGGGTAGGTGTATTTGGTCTTAACCTGAGACTTGCATCGCTAGTACTTGTGACAATCAATACGCTTTGGTTTTGGTCGTCCGAGACTTTAACAGGTTCTGCGTACGCCTCTTCTGGGTTTTTTGAGAATCGTAGTGTATTGGGTGTGATGTCAAGATGGAAGTATCACTTCAGTCATATGGAGATAATGATCACGCACAGATATAGAACCGGTTCTCTATTATGTTACAACTATCGGGATAATATGAAAATGTCACTCTTCCTCATTATAGAGACTAGTTGCTTGTGATCCAACTAGGTTCTCTAGCCTCAGGCCTTGCATGTGACATCAGATACTGGATCGCAATACGCAATATTACATATACTACGACTGTTATAGATTATATATTCCTTAAAGAATATTTCTGGAGAATAGGGTAGGCAAGGCGCTTTGCTAGAAGCCAACCATGTCTCGTAAATCGGTAAGAACGTGGTACTGGGTACGCACGTGTTCGGATAGTCCGACAACCGGATTTATTGCCAACATATCTGGGGATCTCATGGGTCGCTTCCTGAAGAAGAAGCTTCGCTCTGGATAGACCCCTCAGAATTCCATTGGTAGTATGACTATGTGTCTATGGAAGTCCGTAATCAGGGTAGGTGTATTTGGTCTTAACCTGAGACTTGCACCGCTAATACTTGCGACAATCAATATACTTTGGTTTTAGGTCGCCAGGGCTTTAACAAGTTCTGTGTACGCCTCTGCTGGGTATATTGAGAATCGTAGTGTGTTGGGTGTGATGTTGAGATTGAAGTATCACTCCAGTCATATGGAGATGATGATCGCACAGGGATACAAAGATGGTTCTCTAAGGTTATAACCATCAGAATAATATGACTTGGTCATGATTATCCGATAATAAATAGACTAGTTGCTAGTGATCCGATATATGCTTCGTACGGCGCAGACATTGTACCAGCCCCAGGCCTTGTATGTGATCATCCGATACTGGATCAAAATACGCAATACTACGCCTGATATAGATCATATATTCCTGTAAGGATATTTATGGAGAATTGGGTAGGCATGGCGCTTTCCTAGATGCCAACTTTGTCTTGTAAATCGGTACAAATGTAGTACTAGGTACTTACGTGTTCGGATAGTCTGACAACCGGATTTACTGCCAACATATCAGGGGATCTCATGGGTCGCTTCCTGAAGATTCACCGATGCAGTATGACTCGCACTTTATTAATCTGGGATTAATTAGATGAGAGAGAAAATTAATCTGGGATTAATTGCGGAGATATTTTATTTGAGATAAAATATCAATAAAGAGAGATAACGATTAATTTAGAATTAATCGATAAAATAATATATTCGATATATTATACGAAATTGGATTTCGATGCGGAATTGAAATTAGATTTTAATTCGGACGAACGAGTTAATTTAGAATTAATTCGTTAGCGACGCGAATAGTGATTTTGCTAGGCATAATTATTTAATTGCGTCGCAGCGAAAAATTCGTTAATTTGGAATTAGCGAACCCGATCCCGGGAGTGTTTACGAGCACACTCATACTTCAAATTCAAGTGCGGCACGCAGTCACATCAAGCGTCAAATCGCTAGTCACATCAAGCGTCAAATCACTTGTCACTTTGAGTGATGTGACAACTTGTCACTTGATTGATTGAGTGATTTGAATAGTTGATGTGGTGGTTGAAGGCATTTATGCCTTGACTTTTTTGCATTTGGTAAATCAATTATTTGATTTTTGAAAATCAAAATTCTGTATTAGATACACAAAGCAATTAAGACATCACTCATTCTCTTTTATAGCTCACGGTTTTGGAGCAAAAATTCTCCATCTCTCTCACGGCACATCCACTTCTTCTTCTTCTTTCCTTCACTGGTTGACCGAGAAAAACAAGGAGAAGATAAGTAATTTTTGTGGCAAAATTCCTAAGTGCTAGCACACCATTTGAGTCTTGCGAAGGTGATAGGGAAACCAACTTGTGAGCATGGAATTTCATCACAAAGCTTGGAGCTTGCACGGAGGACTATTGCCGATTCTTGGGGGACACCAAACAAGCCCACTGTCGAGACTTACAAGGAGAGCAGAAAAGATTTTATTCTTCACCGCATCGCCTCAACCGATCGATGTGAGTATTCCGCAACCCCTTGATGTATTCACTTTGTATTTTCATTGATTGATATGATCTTGGGATGCTTAGAAAATTCCAACAATGGTATCTATGAGCAAGGTTGAGCTTGAAAATATATTAGGGTTAAAATTAGGTAAATTGAATTTGAGCATGATTTGATAAATTTAATTGATTGAGTATGTTTAAATTGTGTTTAATTGAAGTTGTATTGGATCAATTTCAAGAAAAGTTGTTTGGAACAATTTTCCCCAATTGTTGAGGCTTGGCCGAGAGACATAAGAATCCTAATGTCTTGGTTTTTTTGATTTTTGATTCATTGGATGAGTTTGAATCATATTATTAAATGTTGATTGATTTAATTGGATTGAATTAGAATTGGACATTAAAAACCCCCCTAATTGCAGAGACATGTAGCATGTAAAACGGGTTTGATTTTTGATCAATTGTGTTGGACACTAATTGTTGTTAAAAGAGCATGATTAATTAGGCTAATTGATATTTTGGAAATGTTAATTTGGGTAATTAATTATGTAATGCACTTTTGTTAATTAAATTGTGAAATTGGATTTTTGGAATTTAATTATGTTGGGCTAATTTTGGAAATTGTGCTTGAAATTTTGTAATTGGGCTTATTGGGCTTGGTTGTACCAAGATGGGTTTAGGCTAAATTGGTTGGGATCCAATTGGGCCCAAAACCGTTTCCATAAAGTCCAAATGCGACAAATGGACCTTAATTATTTTAATTGGGCCTAATGGGCCTAAATTGATTTCTAGGCTTATGGGGTTATTCCTTGATTGGGCTTTGGTTATTGGGTTTGACCCAAGTTGACCAAAAGTCCACGCCTTAAGAAATTAATTGAAAGCCCATTGGACTTTAATTAAATTAACGTTGGACGTTAATCGGGCTTTGAGACCCGTAACGATTAAATTTGGAATTTAAGTCGTAAAGGTTCGTTAACAAAGTGTAATATTTAATTTGGAATTAAATAGTGGATTAGTATTAAATACAAATTGAATTGGATTTAATTTTGTAGTTTAATATAATTCAAGAATTTGTACTTTGAGTACTTATTCGCAAAACGAGTTGGACTCGCGCAAAATCAAATCGTTGTTTGAACATTGGATGGTCATTAATTATCAGATTAATTAATTGGATTAGATTGATTGATAACATGCTTGTGTGAATACATGGTTTCGATGCATGAATAATGTATATCAGATGGATATTAGATGGGTGGAGCAATTTTGGAAATTATTGTAATAAATTTAGAATTTATTAATTGGACCTGCGTGTCCAGCCTATTACCTCTTTGACTCTATGTATTTCTCTTCTCACATATTCCCCTCAATGTAAATGAGGTTTCTTTTGAAGTATTATGTAACGGGTAGAAGCAAATACTTGTGCTAGCAGGAGAGAAGAAAGTGAGAGATTTGATCTAGGATCAATGTGTTAAGTATCCATCCGTATATCATTATTATTTTATTTTACGCGCCTTATTATGTGTTTAGAATGCATGTTTAAGGGTGTATGATGATGAGACCTTAACAAAGATAATAAATTGGTTGCCAATTTGCACGCGAAAAACCCTCACAAAATTTTAAGCGTTTTTCCTTCCATGAGTGATTCTTACTCAAGATCTAAGACTAGCATTGGTTTGTTGGCCACAGTCAAGACCTTTGTCCGTCGAGGATTTGTTTGAATCATGAAGGCTTTGTTCCATATTTATGTCTTGTCCAAGTTGTGGTTTGTTGGCCAAAGTCAAGACCATTTCTTGTCCATCGACATTGATTACGAAGATTTCCAAGGTCAATGGGTCACGCTTAACTAGGATCACTAAGTTTGTTGTGCCAAAGCCAATGCTTAGTTGATTTAGAGGAAAAAGGTTAGGCAATATATTGGATATACTGCCATATACAAGATATATGTTTCGGACTTGGATGTCCACCTACTGGATCTAGGAATTGGATGGGATCCAATTGATCTTAGAGATCTACCTAGTTAACTATCATACAATTTGTTGGCCAAAGTCAAGATTGTGTGACATTTAACGGGATCATAGCCCACTAGGAAACAAGGTTTCCCGAGTACTCAACAGAGGGTTAGAGGCTCATCAAAAAATAGTGGGAGGCAAGTATTAAATTTGCAATATTCGTTTAGTAACTTGCCATACGCGCTCATTTCAAATATTACGTCAAATAAATTAAATGTTAGTTGGACTAATATTTAAATAGTTGTTTTAATAAAACAGTTGGACTATATTCAAACTATTCATTTATAGTTGATTATATAATTGGATTATAGTAATCAATATATTTGAATTTCATTGATCATTTATAGTTGATTTTATAATTGGATTATAGTAATCAATATAATTGAATTTAATCTATTAAATTATAGTTGATTAAATAGTTGGACTATAGTAATCATTATAATAAATAGTACCTAAAATCGTTGATTAAATAGTTGGACTATTAGAATCAAGATAAAATTGAAAGATTGACATTTAAAACATAATCCAAGGGAAAATGTATTTAAATGGTTTAATTTTCAAATTCGGAATAAAATTTCATGATGGTCCTGGAAACTAATAAGTTACTTTATTTGATAAAATAACATATTAGGCCTAAGCCCGGAGTTAAGCAAATAAGTGGAACATGATATTTGGAATATTCATGTGATGATAACTTTAGTGCTTAATCCATTAAACTTGCCAATTAGACTCCTTAATTGCTTAATCAGAACTAAGGATTATATCCTTATAGTATGATATTGAAATTGAAGGATCTTCATAGATATATTTTTAGATCTTTGAAGTATTAAATTGCAATAGTAAACTCTTGGAGAGTTAATGGCTATTCTCAAGGAGATAAAGCCAAAAGTTTGCAATATGGCATGAAGCGCAAGGCGCGCAGCTTACTTCGACATTCTGGAAGGCCAAGGCTAGGCCAAAGGCTTCTGGAGTGTGGAAAAGGGCAAAGGCAAAATCATTATAATCTTCTGGGAAGATAAAAGACATATCCCAAAATGTCTGCCTTAATTGTAGCAAACGGAATCGCGGAAGCGTGACTGCCGTTTGAATAAGGCAGACATGAAGGAATTGAAGACGAGCAAGGCTCCGACTTCAAATATGTTTGTCATAAATATGTTCACTACTAGTATTAAAATTGGATTTTAGATACTTATTGTGGTACATAAATTTGTACTGGTGTGCAGAATCTGCTATGAGCAAGATACTGACTTCAGTTGAGATTAATCTGCGAATCGGAAATGGGACATAAGTCGCTGTTTTAATCGTAGAAACCTAAGTCTAGGAACTACCCTTCGGGTATGTACCTAAATTTGGAAAATGTTAAAATGTAACTAGTTTGACTAGGAATATTATCTATATATCAGGGTTTAACATATAACATGACAAACAAATAGCTCAAACTGATTTGATCAGAAGAAACTTTATTGTGGCATTGTTGTTTGGGACACAATTAAACAAGACTCGTATATCCACACTTTCGAAGAGTGGGTACTAGGACTGATTTGATCCTATTCAAATAAAGTCTACGAATCTAGTTTATTAGGCAAAGTGCCTATAACACCTTTACTTGGTAATAATGTAACTGCCACCGATCTATTAGCACTAGTTCATAGTGAAGCAAGTGGGCCCATGTCTAGCTAGGCTAGAGGTGGATATGAATATTTTGTGACCTTTATGGATGTGGCATCGCGTTATGGTTATGTATTTCATTTGAAATACAAATCAGAAACTTTTTCAGTTTCGACACGAAATAGACAAACAGATCGGCTAAAGTATTAAATCATCACGGTGACCATGATGAAACTACTTAAGCAATACGTTTCTCATATACTTGAAAGAGTATAGTATTCTTTCAATGAGGACTCCTCACGGAACACGTCAAATTGACGGTGTGTCCGAACTGAGTAACCGAATTATGTTAGACATGATAAGGTTAATCATGAGTCGCTCTGAGCTACCATTTCCTTCAACGGATAAGCATAAACAGTGCAGAACTTATTTTGAATAAGGTTCCATAAAAATATGTTTGACAGATTTCATATTAGATATGAACAGGAAAGAAACCGGGTTTCTCATTCATGAATATTTGGGAATGCTAAGCATATGTTTGGATGATACCAAACTAAAACCCAAATTGGATAAGTGCCAATTGTAGGTTATCCTAGGGAAACCAAAGTATAGTACTTATACAACTCATAAGAGAACAATGTAATTGTTGCTCACCATGCGTTTTTTCCAAAGAGGAATAGCGATATGCAGTGGTAAGTGGGAGGATAGTAAAACTCGATGAAAATCGGAGTAATACTGTTCCAGGCACCGATTCCTTAATGGAACACAAATAGTTCATCAAGGATGAAACTATACTAATAATCTTCTAATACACAAGAACCGCGTAAGTCGGAGAGAGTCAGAAGACAACCTGGGGAATGGGTTTCTGATCTCACCTCATAAAGATTGAGATCTTTTGAGGAACATGAACTGACTACGTATGGGGAAGTGATACAAGGTATCGACTCCATATTATGGAAAAGTGCCATGACATCCGAAATGGATCCTATGTATACCAACTAAGTTTGGACACTAGTTAATGTACTGTAAGGCATTGTGCCTATTAGTACTATATAAGTCTTCAAGGAAGACATACATGGAAGGCAACATACCAACGTACTAAGCTAGGCTTGTAACGAAAAGGTATCGTTATTAACATCGTGTTGATTACAACGAAATCTTTTACTGTTGCCACGGTAAATCCATTTGGATAATGCTTGTTGATGCTGCATATTTCATTTATGAAATGTGGCAGCTAAATACCAAAACTGCTTTCCTAAACGGAAACCTCTTGGAGGATATTTACAACATCCTGACGGTTTTGTCGTACCATAACTAGCAAACAAGGTTTGCAGGTTATTCAATCCATGGATGGATTGAAGCAAGCATTGAGTTCTTGGAATTATCGCTTTGATGTAATCATAATGGTATATGATTTAATTCAAAACGAAATGATTCTTGTGTATATTAGGGGGTTAGTGGGAGCGCACTGACATTGATGTCCTGTATAATAATGACATGTCATTTCTTGGAAATGATATTCCCATAATATAATCGGTGAAAGCTTGGCTTTCAAGAAAATTCTCCGTAGAATTCTTGGGAGAAACAACCTTTATTCTAGGAATAAAATATCTACTGGGATAGATTTAAAGTTTTTAACACTCTCCGAGAACTCGTACATTGAAAAATGTACGTGACCTGGTGTCTCATACGCTTTGAGCATATGGAGTCACAATCAGGCCAATCCGAGTGATAGTCACTGGATTGAAGTTAAGAACATCCTTAAGTATCTTAGAGAACTAAGGATGCTGTCTTAATCTATGGAGAATGAGAACTTGAAGTGACTGGGATCACTGTTGCAAGTTTCCTAACCGACAATAACGACTATAAGTCGTAACAACGGTACTATACAGTTTGAATAACGGAACAGTGAGCTGGAAATTTTCCAATCAAGATACTGTTACCGAATAAACAACAAAAGCGGGTCATTGCTGCAGCTTAGGCAGCAATAGAAGCCATTTGGGTCGATATTAATCTAATTAGATTAGATATAGTTCTGTTAGGAGCTGAGCTAGGCTACAACGTAGGCTAAAGAATTAATGGTCTCATCAACGATCCAGATATATACTTTTACTATTCATCTGATTCATTCGGATCATACATCGTGGCGATGTGATGATCGTATAAATCACATCAGATGATAATCATGCAAATCTGCTGACGAAAACCCTTCCTCAGCAGTTTGAGCGAACCGTACATAGTTCGGGTGTAGGACACACGAGTGACTGGCTATAGGCCAAGTGGGAGATTGTTGGACAGTTATGACCCATAGCTCACTATTTGTACGGATCATGGTGTTGTTGTACAAATTAACTATGTGACAATGGAGATTGTTCTTTTATCATTTGTGATTAGATCACCAAGATGTATAAATGATGAAAGGTTCATATGATTAGTTCCCGGATTGAGATGATATGAGATAGTATCAATCCACGAAGGTTTAATCATTAAATATCCCTAGTCAGAGCATTATCGAGATTGGACATCGATAATTCGTAAAAGACTAGTATTACACTTGTGCGCGTTGTGAGGGCATAACGGCATAGTTCTCATATATTTGGGTATAGGATACTCATGCAAGTGTAGTAGGAGGTCGTGTTTTACCGATGGTACGGGAAACAGCTTCGCTCTGGATAGACCCCTCGAAATTCCATTGGTAGTATGACTATGTGTCTATGGAAGTCCATAATCAGGGTAGGTGTATTTGGTCTTAACCTGAGACTTGCACCGCTAATACTTGCGATAATCAATATACTTTGGTTTTAGGTCGTCCAGGGCTTTAACAGGTTCTGTGTACGCCTCTGCTGGGTATATTGAGAATCGTAGTGTGTTGGGTGTGATGTCGAGATGAAAGTATCACTCCAGTCATATGGAGATGATGATCGCGCAGGCAGTCCCGCTTCCGCGATCCCGTTTGCCACAATTTAGGCAGACATTTTGGGATATGTCATTTATCTTCCTAGATGATTATCATGATTTTCCCTTTGCCCTTTTCACATTCCAGTAGCCTTCGGACAAGCCTCGGGTTGCTAGAATATCGGAGTAAGGTGCGCCTTGCGCTACTTGCCTATTGCAAACTTTGACTTTATCTCATTGAGAATAGTCATTAATTCTCCAAGAGTTTATTATAGCAATATTAGTACTTCTAAAATCAAAGTATAGATTTATGAAGATCCTTCAATTTCTTTATCATACTTTAAGGATCTAATCCTTAGTTCTGATTCAGAAATTAAGAAGTCTACTGCAACAAGCTTAATGGATTAAGCACTAAAGTTATCATCACATAAATCTTCCAAAGATTATGCTCTATTATTTGCTTAACTCCGGGCTTAGGCCTAATATGTTATTTTATCAAATAAAGTAACTTATTAGATTCCAGGACCATCCTGAAATTATTCCCAATTTGAAAATTAAGTCATTTAAATACATTTTCCCTATGATTATGTTTTAAATGCCAATCTTTCAATTTCATCTTGATTCTAATAGTCCAACTATTTAATCAACGATTTAGGTACTATTTATTATAATGGTTACAATAGTCCAACTATTTAATCAACTATAATTTAATAGATTAAAATCAATTATATTGATTACTATAATCCAATTATAAAATCAACTATAAATGAATAGTTTGAATATAGTCCAACTATTTATTAAAAACAACATTTAAATATTAGTCCAACTAACATTTAATTTATTTGACGAATTGATATTTGATTTGAGCGCGTATGGAAAGTAATTAAACGAGTATTGCAAATTCAATTCTTGCCTCCCACTATTTTTCGGCGAGCCTCTAACCCTCTGTCGAGTACTCGGGAAACCGTGTTTCCTAGTTGGCTAGGATCCCGTTAAATATCACACAATCTTGACTTTGGCCAACAAATTGTATGATAATTAACTAGGTAGATCTCTAAGATCGATTGGATCCAATCCAATTCCTAGATCTGGTAGGGGGACATCCAAGTCCGAAATATATCTTATATATGCCAATACATCCAATGTATTACCTAACCTTTTTCCTCTGAATCAACTAAGCCTTGGCTTTGGCAAAACAAACTTAGTGATACCAGTTAAGCGCGACCCGTTGACCATGGAAAGCTTCGTAATCCATGTCGATGGACAAGAAGTGGTCTTGACTTTGGCCAACAAACCACAACTTGGACAAGACACTGACATGGAATAAAGCTCTCGTGATTCCAACACATCACGACGGACAAAGGCCTTGACTTTGGCCAACAAGCAACGCCAGTCTTGGATCTTGAGTGAGAATCACTCAATGGAGGAAAAACACTTAATATTGTTTGAGGCTTTTTCGAGTGCAAATTTGCAACCAATTTATTATCTTTGTTAAGGTCTCATCATCATACACCCTTAAACATGCATTCTAAATACATAATAAAGCGCGTATAATAAAATAATAATGATATGCGGATGGATATTTTACACATTGATCCTAGATCAAATCTCTCCCTTTCTCTCTCCCACTAGCACAAAATTTCTTCTACCCGTTACACTACACTTCTAGAGAAACCACATTTTCATTGAGGGGAATAGGTGAAAAGAGAATACAAAGAATAAGGAGGTAATAATGTTGGACACGCAGGTCCAATTAATAAATCAATTTATTACAACAATTTCTAAAATTGCCCCACGCATCTAATATCCGCCCGATATACATTATTCATGCATCGCAACCATGTTTTCACACAAGCATGTTATCAATCAATCTAATCAAATTATTAATCTGATAATTATTGATCATCCAATGTTCAAACAACGATTTGATTTTGCTCGAGTCAAACTCGTTTTGCGAATAAGTACTTAAAGTACGAATTCTCGAATTAAATTAAACTACACAATTAAATCCAATTCAATTTGTATTTAATTCTAATTCGCTTATTTAATTCTAAATTAAATATCACACTTTATTAACGAACCTTTACGACTTAAATTCCAAATTTAATCGCAACATCTCAAAGCCCGATTAACGTCCAATGTCAATTTAATTCAAGTCCAATGGGCTTTTAATTAATTTCTTGAGGCGTGGACTTTTGGTCAACTCGGGTCAAACCGAATAACCAAAATCCAATCCGGGAGTTACCCCATAAGCCTAGAAATCAATCTTGGCCCATTAGGCCCAATGAAACTTTAAAGGTCCATTTGTCGCATTTGGGCTTTATGGATGCGGTTTTGGGCCCAATTGGATCCAATCCAATTTGCCTTAACCCAACTTTGTACAACAAAGCCCAATAAGCCTATTTACAACATTTCAAGCTCAAATCCAATTTAAGTCCCAATTAACTAAATTACTAAAATCCAATTTTACAATTTAATAATCAAAGTGCATTACACAATTAATTATCTAATTAACATTTCTAAAACATCAATTAGCACTAATTAATCACGCCATTAATATTAAATCCTGTCCAACACAATTTAATTAAAATCAAACCCAATTACATGCTCTTATGCTCTCGGTAATTTGGGGAATTTTGTCCGATTCGGTTTCAATCCAATTAAATTCCACAATCGACATTAAATCATATTCCCGAATGATTTCCAACACATCCAATTGTCAAAAATCAAAAATCCCAAGACATATTTAGGGCAAGCCCATTCGGCCAACAATACAATGTGGGGAAAAATGATCCAATCAAATTTTCTTGAAATTGATCCAATCAATCTTCAATTAAACATCAATAAAGCATACAAAATCATCCAATTTCATTTAAACATGCTCAAAATCAATTTGCCCAAATTTTAACCCTAAACATTTTCATTCTTTTAACCATGCTCTGATACCATTGTTGGAGATTCTAAGGGTCCCAAGGATCATAAATCAAGCATGAACATGTGTGAATACAATCGAGAAAGTCACGGAATACTTACATCAATCGGTTGAGCGACGCTTTGACGAACAAAAATTTTGTTTTTGCTCACTGGTTTGTGCGGCAGTGGGCTGCATTTTGGTCACTGGTTTCGGCCTTGAGAGGTCATCTTCCAAGATCCAAGCTTTGCGAAACGATTCCCGGCTCATGGGTGGACTTCCCTATCACCTTCGCATGTCTTCGGAGTGTTAGCTCTTATGATTTTTGCCACAAAAATCAAACACTTGCTTCCTCATTCCTTCAACTCTCCGGCATCACTGCCTTGTAAGAAGAAGAAAATGAGCCCTTGTGGGCGTGAGAGAGAAAGAAATGAGAGAGAGAGAAACGTTGTGAGAGTTGTTAATCAAATGATTTTCAAATCAAATAAATACTATACCAAAATTTGTGTAATGGCTTTCCAAAAGTCAACACAATTTGGCTCCAAAATAGCATTAAATGCTATCACCAACCACATCACATCACTATTTTCATCAATCAATCAATCAATTGTGACAAGTTGTCACATCACTCAAGTGACTAATGATTTGACGCTTGATGAGACTAGCGATTTGACGCCCGATTTGACTTGCGTGCCGCACTCGAATTCGAAATGCGAATGCGCTCGCAAATAATCCCGGACTCTGGTTCGATAATTCAAATTAATAACGAATTTTCCGTTGCGTCGTAATTAAATGATTACGCCTAGCGAAATCACTATTCATATCGCTAACGAATTAATTCTAAATTAACTCGTTCGCCCGAATTAAAATCTAATTTTAATTCCGCGTCGAAATCCAATTTGTTTAATTATCAAATATATTGATTTGCCGATTAATTCCAAATTAATCGTTTCTCTCTATTTAATTGATATTTTATCCCAGATAAATATCTCCGCAATTAATCCCAGATTATTTTCTCTCTCAACCAATTAATCCCAGATTAATTAAAGTGCGAGTCATATGTCATCGGTGAATCTTTGGGAAGCGACCCATGAGATCCCCGGATATGTTGGCAGTAAAGTCGGTCGTTCGACTATCCGAACACGTAAGTACCAAGTACTACGTTTATACCGATTTACAAGACAAGGTTGGCCTCTAGCAAAGCGCCATGCCTACCCAATTTCTCGGAAATATCCTTACAGGAATAAAGGATCTATATCAGCGGCGTAGTATACGTAGTATTGCGTATTTCTGTCCAGTATCGAATGATCACATGCAAGGCATGCGGCTGGTACAGTGTCTGCCCCGTACAAA
The DNA here is from genome assembly GCA_019454045.1 of Zanthoxylum bungeanum. Taxonomy (NCBI): domain Eukaryota; kingdom Viridiplantae; phylum Streptophyta; class Magnoliopsida; order Sapindales; family Rutaceae; genus Zanthoxylum; species Zanthoxylum bungeanum. Next base: position 75,647 of record SKCR01022826.1, read on the forward strand.
GCATATATCGGATGACAAGCAACTAGTATCTTTAATAGCGGATAATCATGACCAAGTCATATTATCCTGACGGTTGCAACCTTTTTAGAGAACCAGTTGTGTATTCATTACGCGATCATCATCTCCATATGACTGGAGTGACACTTTCGTCTTGACATCACACACCCAACACACTACGATTCTCAATATACCCAGCATTGGCGTACACAGAACCGGTTAAAGCCCTGGACGACCGCAACCAAAGTATATTGATTGTCGCAAGTATTAGCGGTGCTGCAAGTCTCAGGTTAAGACCAAATACACCTACCCTGATTTCGGATTTCCATACACATAGTCATACTACCAATGGAATTCCGAGGGGGTCTATCCAGAGCGAAGCTGTTTCCCGTACCATACGATCGGTGAAACCAACCTCTTATTACACTTGCATGAGTATCCTATACCCAAATATATGAGAACTATGCCGTTGTGCCATCACAACGCGCGCACAAGTGTAATACTAGTCTTTTACGCATTCATCGATGTCCAATCTCGATAATGCTCTGACTAGGGATATTTAATGATTTAACCTTCATGGATTGATACTGTCTCATATCATTCTCAATCCAGGAACAAATCACAGGGACCTCCTATCATTTATATATCTAGGTGATCTAATCACAAATGATAAGAGTGCAATATCCTTTGTCACATAGTTAATTTGTACAACAACACCGTGATCTGTACAAATAGTGACGCTATGGGTCATAATTGTCCAACAATGCAGTGGTAAGTGGGAGGATAGTAAAACTCGATGAAAATTGGAGTAATATTATTCCAGGCACCGAATCCTTAATGGAACATATATATAGTTCATCAATGATGAAACTATACCAGTAATCTTCGAATACACAAGAACCACGTAGTTCGGAGAGAGTCAGAAAACAACCTGGGGTATGGGTTTCTGATCTCACCTCATAATGATGTCAATCTTATTGAGGAATATGAACTGACTACGTATGAGGTAGTAATACAAGGTATCGACTCCCTCATTATGGCTAAGTTCCATGATGTCCGAAATGGATCCCTTGTATACCAACTAAGTTTAGACACTACTATTAGAAGTCTCGGGAAGGAATCCCAAGGGAATGAATCCCAGGGCTGAGGCCCATACTATCAGAAGTTTCAGGAATGAATCCAAGGGGAATGAATCCCAGGGTCGAGGCCCATATTATTAGCAGTTAGGGGAATGAATCCCAAGGTTGAGGCCATACTATTAGTAGTCTTGGGAAGGAATCCCGAGGGAATGAATCCCAGGGCTGAGGCCCATACTATCAGCAGTTTCGGGAATGAATCCCAGGGGAATGAATCCCAGGGTCGAGGACCACATTATTAGCAGTTTCGGGAATGAATCCCAGGGTTGAGGCCATACTATCAGCAGTTTCGGGAATGAATCTCAGGGTCGAGGCCCACATTGTCAGTGGTTTCGGGAATGAATCCCAGGGTCGAGGCCCACGTTGTCAGTAGTTTCAGGAATGAATCCCAGGGTCGAGGCCCACATTGTCAGCGGTTTCGGGAATGAATCTCAGGGTCGAGGCCCACATTGTCAGCAGTTTTGGGAATGAATCCCAGGGTCGAGGCCCACATTGTCAGCGGTTTCGGGAATTAATCCTAGGGTCGAGGCCCACGTTGTCAACAGTTTCGGGAATGAATCCCAGGGTCGAAGCCCACATGGTCCAGCGGTTTCGGGAATGAATCCCAAGGTCGAGGCCCACGTTGTCAGTAGTTTCGGGAATGAATCTAGGGTTGAGGCCCACGTCATCAACTCAGATTGGGAATGAATCCCGGAGATCGAAGCACCTCACCACCTCTTATCATCTTAGTTTGGTAGTGATTCCTATAGATCGCAACATCTTGCAGGGATGAACCTCAGAGGTCGTAGCACCTCACCACTAGATCAACTGAGTTCGAAGCAACAGGCAAGTCAGGCAGCAGCTGGCGAGCCAGGTAAGTAAAAATGCATGCATAACTTTGATAGGATTGTCATTGTCACACACTGTACAAGTCCCATCAAAGTGGGGGGACTGTAGGCACATCATTTTTGCATATAAGTCACGATGATGAGCCTCGAACGGAGGCACTACCCTTTAAGTTGCGGAAGTCGCGGGAAACGGACGTCGGAAGTGAAAATTCAGAAATTGATACCTTGTTGGACTTAATTCGTTTTCTTAGCTTCGGGTTCGCTCATTAGATCTCTATTTTAAAGTTCATCCTTGGCCCAAAACCCCTTCAACCTACACTGAGCCATACACATAAGCCCACACACCACCAACCACACGCCCAAGCCCACCAACTAGCCATCCTACACGCCCATAAGCCTCCAAGCCCATTAAATCACATCCAAAAATATTCAAACACATTAAACACATGTTAAAATACCATAAATCACCTTCCTAATTAAATTAAATTACATGCCTAAACTAAATAAAATCAAATCAAATCTCATAAATCATTTTCCTAATTAAATTAAATCACATGCCTAAACTAAATGAAATCAAATCAAATCCCATAAATCCATTTCCTAAACTAAAACAAATCACCTCCCTAAATTAGGGAGATCATTTCCTTATAGCACACTAATTAAAAGATATCATCCATAATTACATGATTCACTCCCTCCCCGTGCAAGGAAAGCCCTAACCCTTTCCTATAAAAAGACACCCAAACCAAACCCTTGGATCTCCCTAGCTCATTTACGGCAATACACAAGGTAATAGCCATAAGCTTCACGCCCCCTACACCCTCTCTTCCATCACCGACTGAAATAAAATAACAAAACCCACAACACTCGGCAGCCCTCACACCACGAAAAATACCTCAAGCCACTCAGCAATCAACATAGCCACCCTAAACACACAGCTCACAAACTGCCGACCAAATAAGCAAAACCAAGCCACTAACATAGCCCACTGGCAGAACAACAAGACACACACTCTTCTCGGCCTTACACATAAGCCACACCTCCAGCTTCTCACGTTCAACATTCCTTCTGGCCCTCTCACACAAATAAACACACCATAGGCCACACTTCAACACACAGCAAAGACATGGCAACAAGCAGCCCCTCCACCAAATAAGACCAACCGACCCTTCAAAAAACAATAATAACTCCTTTGACCGATCCCACCGACCAAATAAACAAAGAAAACTGACCCCAAACCGAGCCAACAAACAACCACCCAAAGCAGTCCCAAAATACTACCAAAACAGTCCCTAAAACGCCTAAAACAGTCCCTAAAATAACCCAAATATAGCACCAAAAAACAACAACCGAATAACCCAAAAAACAGTCCAGAAACACCACAAAACAGCCCCTGAAAACAGTGTCAAAACTGAGACAACAGCAGCAGTGAAACCGAATCGGATAATTGTTATTTATTTATGTTTCTACATGTATCTCTTTAATTTTTATGTTTAGATAATTGTTATTTATTTATGTTTCTACATGTATCAATTTAATGTGTTCGTGAGATTGTGTGCTTACCGTTATGTCGCCTTACTTTTATGCATGCAAACTTAGATATAAGTTTTACTTTTACGCATGCAAACTTAGATATAGGTTATATGCAAACTTAGATTTAGGTTACATGCAAACTTAGATGTAGGTTATTCTTGCGTATGTGTGTTGCGTAGACTCGGTTATATTATTACATAAATCCGTTCATTACAAGTGGCATAAGTAAGGGACCATTCCGAACCCAACGGTTTGAGGTATTCCCTTGCAAGGGGTGAGTTCGGCCTAAATCATTTTTCCCAGTTCACACTGGGCGGCGACTCCATTTTATTTCTCCGGTTTAGTCCCCCGCGGGCTACTCCATACTCCCAACCGGGCCGCGAGCCTGGAACAGCGTCACCGATTTCTGTGTCCTACAATCATATCAGAGTTTTGATTGGATACAAAACCCTCTGTCTGTTCCATATATATTTCTTCATCAAGAAATCCATTAAGAAATGTCATTTTGACATCCATTTTTCAAATCTCTTAGTCATGATAGACAATAATAGCTAATAAAATATAATAGATTTTACTATTGCAACTGGTGAAAAAGGTTTCATTGATGTCGATAGGCCTCTAAGTGTAAGCTTTAGTAATTCAAGACTCCGACAAAATAAATCTTCCAATCTTGGATTGTTATTGCCTTAACTTCCTCATCTGGGAACACAAACTCATATTGGTCCTATTGAATTTGTTGGAATGTATTGTATCTTCCCCGGATAGGCTCTTATTTTCATCTCTATTTTAGGTACAGGCTCTCCATTATTGTTTTAATCTTCCCATGATCCACTTCTATTCCTCTCGTGCCCATCGTATGCCCCAGCAAGTTTCCGGATGTGACCTCAAATACATATTTCTTGGGGTTGAGTCAGAGATTATACTTGTCCACCCATTGAGAAACTTCTCCAATGAAACAAAATGTTTCTCTCTGGTTTCAGACTTGACCATCATGTCATCGACATAAACTTCAACCTTTTTATACATTAAGTCATGAAATATGGTGGTAGTCATCTAGTTATAGGTAACCCCTGCATTCTTTAGTCCGAAAGGCATCACCTTGTAGTAATATGCCATTCCCTATGTGATGAAGGATGTCTTGTGTTTATTTTCTTCTAACATGAATATATGATTGTATTCGAAAAATCCATCTGTAAAAGAGTACAAAGATGGCAAGGTTGCACGATCCACCAAGACGTCTATGTGTGGCATGGGAAAGTCGACTTTTGGGTAGGCCTTGTTAAGGATCATGTAGTCCACACACATTCTTACCATTCCATTCTTCTTCGGGACTTGTACAATGTTGGCCAACTATTTTGGATACTTAGCCACCTCTAAAAATCCCATATTTATTTGTTTCTTCACCTCTAATATGATTTTCTCTACCCATTCTGGCCTCATTCTGTGACGTTTCTGCTTTATGGGTCTCATGTTCGCGTTTGTCAGTATCATGTGATTCTTCTATCACCTCTAGGCATCTCTTCATATGACCAAACGAATACTTTTGCATATTTTCTCAACAATTGTTTTTTAACTATTTTCTCTCTTTAGGGATAACCTCACTAATCATTAATACATTCTTGGGATTTACGTATGTACCAAGATTAAATATCTCTGTTTCATATGAATTAATCTCAAATGTGCTCATGTCATGCATCTTATGATGCGTGTTAAAATAAAAAGAAAAAGACAAGTAAGCAAAATCATTCATCGTATTAATCTCTAATGTCAGGTTACAGTTGAAAAGTCCAGGTACATAAATGTTCTCATAGTCTTCTTTTTCTTCAGTTGCTGCGTTATTTCTCCCAACCTTCTTTTGTTTCCTTCTCTGGCTCTGTATCCTTTTATCTCATTAATACTGGACTTCCTTCCCAGACTACCACGTCAGCATATATATCGAAGCCTGACATAGTGGTACCATTAACACCTTACGGGTTTGAAGCTCCTTGGTACTTGGCCTTCATAAATAAATCTGTCAGTTTCATCCATTTCTTTCTTGGATATTTCTTCATCTGAGTGGTACATCAGACTTTTTTTTGAAAATCTTCCTTTTGAAGTTAGGTAGCGAGCTATGCCTGGCCTCATAAACCCAGTCTGGTATTAGGCTTGTATTTCATCTTCTCCATGATCCTAGTCGCCTTAGGATCTACCCACTCTCCAAAAATCGTTGCGACCTGGACTCTCGTTAAAGGCTGGACCTCCATGATGGCCACAACATTGTCCGCTTCAACCCCAATAGTGATAATTTATCCTTCATACAGGAACTTAATTACCTAGTGCAATGTAGATAGTACCCCTCCAAGATTATGGAACCATAGCCTTCCTATGAGTAAAGCAAAAGTGGTTGGGATGTTTATTACCGTGAATTCCATCTCGTCTTCTAACTGGCCTACATTGACCATGGTAGTAATAACCACTCCTTGCTTGCTATTGTCGTAAGCATTTATAGTCATATCAAAAGGGATTAGTTCCTCTGGTCGGATGCCTAGCATGGGCAGTATATTCAATGGGAAAACGTTAATAGATGACATGTCGTCTACCATTACGCAAGAGGTTCTTTTGCCCTTAACATCGGCTTTTATGAACATGTGCCGATTATGATTCTATCCCTCTATTAGAAGCTCTTCATCGAAGAACGTTATGATTTGCTTACTTTCCTTCCAAATAGATCTGATGACTATATATAGATCTGTATCAGCTAGCACCATTATGTTTCCCAAGGATTCAACCATAGCTCTTCTGTGCTCCTGGGAGGAACACAACAAGTCTCATATGCTAATTTATTTTCGGGACTTCTTCAGTTGCAGAAGCATAACATCTTATCCTTCTTTTTCTTCTTTTTTTCCTTTTTCTTTTTCCTCCACCTCTATCTTTTTCTTCTGCTTAGTGGCATCATTATATAACCGGCCATTAATGGCCATCTCTTTGACTTCCTCTTCATCGCTACTAGAAACGTTTTATTGCATTTGCCAGCCTCGTTATCACTGCCATCCCATATGCCTATAACATGGATCTATTGATTGAAGGATTGTAGGACGTATTCTTCTGACATACCAGAGTATATCATGTATAATGTTGGTGGAACATCATGGTGGTTGGGTATGAGGTTTCTACTACTGGGTTGGTTTCTTACAAGGTCAGTGATTTTATTGTTGTCTATAAGGTCTGGATTTCGTGTTTAAGGCCAGAGCAATTTTTAGTTTCATGGCCTTTTTGTTGGTGGAAGTGACAGTATTGGTTTAGGTCGATGCAGCGAGGTATTGGGTTTGGTAATAATTTGGGCTCCATGGGTTTCTGCAGGCCCTGTCTCATGTTTCTTGTCGTAGTAATTTCAGTGGGACTTGACTTCATTCCAGAAGGATCCAGAGTAGCTCTTCTATTATGGCAATAGAATTTTAGATTCTCGGCCTCTTCTTCTTCAATGTCCATGATAGTTTCTCTCAACTGTTAGAAGTGAGAGATCATGGAGGTCATCTTCCTCAACTTTTTGTAGATAGAGAGTTTGGTGCCCTTAATGATCATCTTTATCTGGTAATTCTCTGAGGGCCGTGATTACATTCTTTAAATTTTCCCTTTCCAGTGGTCAATGTATTCTTTGAAGCTCTCATCTTGGTATTCTCCCTATCACAGAGTGACTGGTCGATATCCATATCCATGACATATTGACTAAGAAATGATTCTGCAAAAACCCTTCAGTCATCTTTCACCTGCTACTCTAGGTTGTGATACTATACTACAAGTGCTCCTTCGAGTACACCCCAAACATCTTTTCCACAAGGCGCTTAAGCAAGTCGATAGAACTCATCAGTAATACGTACTGGCAGAGATGTACTTTCGTATCTCTGTTCCCATTGAACTTCACCGTTTCTCCTAGAGGGCAACTATTCCTCAAATGCCATATCATCATAATCTAAGAGGTCTTCATGCTCGCCCTTCATCTTTTGGGCAACCGACTCCATTTTTACTTTCATTTTTTGGAGATCAGCTCAAGAGTTAGCCATCTTGTCTACAATATACTCAGTCATGTCTTCATCATCATCTAAAGTATGGGTTCCTTCGCCTATCCAAATTGTAGGCTCTTCGTGGCTCCTTTCAGCAGTTTTGACTCCTATCATCTGAGTTGCCATCAAGTTGGCCATACCATTGGCCAGTAGGGGTGTGCAAATTTTCAGGTTAACCCGCAACCTGATCCGATTCGACCGGACTCGACCTACGCGGATTTCAAAAAAATTAATGATTTTTCGGGTTAACCCGACCCGACCAGAAATTTATGTGTTGGGTCAGGGGCTTGATATTAAAACCTGACTCGGCCCGACACTTTAATATTTTTATTATTTTTCTAAAAATTTTATTATTTACTTAAAATTTTTACTATTATTTCATTTATTTATTACTTTCATTGTCTTGAAATTTTATATATATGATAATTTCCAGGACATAAAATAACTAATATTTCTATTTCAAAATAATTAATTCATTAAAAAAATTATTTATTTTGGCCGACCCGACCTGAACGGGTTTCACCTCTCAAATTCCAGGTTCGAGTTTCACGATTTGAATGACCCGACCTGAATGGGTTTCATAAATTTTAAAAAAACCCAACCCGACCCGTGAACAACCCTATTGGCCAGGTTCTACGGCTGTCCTATAATCTTATCTATGTTAGCTTCTAATTGATCTACGTGGGAACTTTCATTATTAGCCATTTCTAAGCTTGTTAACTGTCCTTTGACTAATCTGCCATTTTCCCTAACCCAACATGTCGTTATTGATAAGTGTGGTTTATACCCATTTATTACGATATTTTTAGCTTACTGTTT